>JAUZND010086985.1:0-37021 GCA_034780555.1 Coelogynopora nodosa | reverse complement strand
TCAGAGTTGCTCAACCCGTAGACTTGACGGACCCGCTGGTGCACCGGATTGACGGCGAGGAGAGACTTGCGCAGAATAGCTCTCGTAGCGCTCCAGCTGATGAAGTCCTGGTTGTCATCCTCCAGACGGGTCGCTTGATCTTCAAAGGTTGAAGGGGGGCCTCTGTTGGCAGCCCGGTTGGCCTCAGAGTCGGCCCACTCGTTGCCGATGAGGCCGCTATGGCCCGGCACCCATTGGATGGTGGTAATGCCCGGAATATTGTCAAGTACACTTCTGAGCTGACTGAGCGACTTGGATTCTTTGGCCGACTGGTGGTGAAGAGCCTTGAGGAGTGCCTGGCTGTCCGAGCAAATGACAGTGTTTCCGCGACGATCCGGATGATCTCGAAGCCAGGTGATAGCGAGGTCGAGGGCACCCAGCTCCGACTCGAAGGAAGAGGTGTGGGGGACGCCCTTACGTCTCAAAATGCACACTGGAACAGGGGCTTCGGCACTTCCGGTGGTGACGACGGCCGCACTACCCCCGTTGCTCACCCCTCCAATCGCCGAACCGTCTGTGTAGATCGTGGTATGGGCTGCTAAGTTCTTGAGGGTATTGATGGTGTCGAGGATCAGGGTCGCTTCTACACTGCTCTTAGTGGACCCGCCTTCCAGGTTCCAGGACACCTTCCAGTCTCGATTAGGGTTGACGACCCAAGGGGCTAAGCAGACGAACTGGAAGGGTTTGACTGCTGAGGGGGTGGTTCCCGCTTGAGTGCATATTTCGGATGCCATTCTTCTCCAGCTTTCTCGCTTGAGCCTGTGTCTAATTGTCTAATTGTTGTTGCTGTTGTTGAGGTTGTGGTTGTAGCCATGGTTGTGGTTGTAGGCGTGGTTGTAGCTGTGGCTGTGGTTGAGATTGTAGCCGTGGTTGTGGTTGAGATTGTAGCTGTGGTTGTGGCTGTGGTTGAGGTTGTTGCTGTGGCTGTGGTTGAGATTGTAGCTGTGGATGAGGTTGTGGTTGTTGCTGTGGTTGAAGTTGTGGTTGTGGTTGTAGCTGTGACTGTGGCTGTAGATGTGACTCCTTTACACTTCTATCAACCGTATAGGACCATAGACGAAGTTGAGTAAAATCTTGAGTTTGGTATAATTCAGGCAAGATATTGTGTAAAATTTTGAATATTCACTCAATATACAATATAATTATCTCATCCAACATACATAAGAAATTAGACTGAAATTCTAATATCTTGTTTTTACTTTAGTATTCAACGTAAAAGATGTTCCGAATATTTTTTGTGAACGTTAAATAAGTTAGCAACCCAAAATGTTAAAAAAATATAACTTAAACATTGGCGAGAGGATCATAGACATCGTATTGGAATTAATTATTTTAACATATAATTCAATTCCCGTCTATTCGAATTTAATAATGTTAAACTTTGTGGTGTTGTTGTGATTTATTATCTCGCGAAAGACACACCAATTCTCGGCAAATACGGCTAGTGGCCGTATGCAATTAAATAATAGAATAACTAGGTTTCGTCACTGGTGTCTTTTTTGCCTCACGGGCTACTAACAGTCAACTAACGCAGCTGTCAGACAGGGAAAAGAGGCACTCCACCGCTTCATATCGCTCGTCGGCCGCTCTAACCATTGAGTCATCTCGAACAGATATTAATAACATAGACAATAGTATACAATTGTAACGAAAATTGCCAGATATTTCTCCAGTAGGACTTTTATTCTCTCTAGTATTTTAAATTAAATTAATTGATTAATTTCTCAGAAGTGACACATAACAAAAGTAATTTATTCAAAGCATAATAATGGTAAATCAAAAATTACTTAATTAGTTCTAATATGGAAAATGTATGTGTAATGCTTTTTCGTGCAACTGTGGTTTTAGGATGCAAGGAGTTTAAAAATGAAACTTTGCAAATAAAAAAAATTATCAAAAAAATTAATTATCTACTATATTAAAATGATAGTGATTTATAATTTTGACTGATTGATTTTTTAAAAACATTTTCATTTTAATTGATTAATTAGGTAAACATCCTTTAGACTTTTTCAAGTAACTTTATTATCTCTCTTTTGTTGATTTTATAAATATCAAGCAATAATTTATTAAAAAATATGTTTAATATTAATATTTTGTCAAATCCGTAAACATTATGTAACCAAATTTTCAATATAATATCAATTGTTCCTAAGATATTCACAAAAACATCCCAAAACTCAATTCTGCATTAGTGCCACCACCCACAACCAGAGGAGAGTGTTTCTATTCTCGAGTTAATGTAGATTTTACGAAACATAAGAACGAAACACAGATGAATTATTATATCATTATATAACATATCCATCGGTTGTTTGCTGTCGACTGACTTATGTTTGTCGAGGAATTATTTTACCAAATGACATTCATTGATTTTTTTGTAATAATCGATTTGTTAACTATGTTGTCTTTGCGTTTTCATGTAAATATTGTATTAATTTAATTGTCAATATTTTTATAATAGCATAGCTGGATTTTTAAACGGTAAAATATTGGTCGGCAACGGTTTTTCGCTAATTTTGTTTTCTATTTTAGATTTAATTATTATGTTAAATTTAGGTTATGTACATTATATTGGTAAAGAGAACATTACAATACTTATTCGATTAAAATGATATTATTACTGTTATCTACGCAACCACAAATCCACCGCAAACTCGATGTTTAGTCATTAATTAAAAAATTTATTTAGTAACAAATTAGTAATTATATATATAATATTTATTACTATATTATTATATTATACATATATATATATATATATTAAAAATGCAGCTATGCCTTCATAAGATTAATGAAAATGTTTTTAATATATTTGAAAATGATATATTAAAAAATATTACAAACATTGTGGCAACATATTTAACACCAAAATCAAGTGACTTTTAACAATCATATTTGTTTACATAAATTACGATATATTTTATGTCTTCGCATCAGGGTTTAACCTCGAAATAGCGTATACTATGTACATTGAGGTATAATCATGGATAAATTACAAAATGTCACATAATAATAACATAAAACCACGCCAGTAGTGAAACCAAAATTACAGATTATAATACAACACAATGCTTCTGCAATTAAATGTGATTATTAATTATGACTAAAGATTTCTCTATTCGTGAAATGATGCCTCATACAATACTTGTAATGAAAACATGATGGCCACCTTTCAGGGCATGTTTCGGGACCAGGGGATCGTGATGTTCGGCACCAGTCTGACCCAGACCCTGAGCATGGACCACGACAACAGCCTCCACGGTACTGGCAAGCGAAACCGGATGTCCCACTTCCGAGTGCACAAGCCCAGGGAGGGGGTCCGCATGTTCGAGTCGTTGGTGTTCCCCGAGCAGTTCCTCCGAGTGACCAATGGCCGATGCGACTGTTTGGTGAGTCTTTAGGGGGAAGGGTGGGGAGGGGGGCTGAGGAGTATACAAGTGGACTGAGGATTAAAGTAGATTCTACAATTGTAGAGCGACTCTTAAACCTATAAACGGATAAGTTGGGAATTAATGAAAAGCTTTGTTATTACAAAAACATTTCTGATCATAGACGATAAATCATTGTTATATTGTTGATATTGAAATTCTTAATTAAAAAACTATTTTAAAATAATTTTTTTTAAAACAATCCTATGAAAGTCGAAAAACTGCCATGTTAAATGTTTCATGTAAATGATAAATATTTTCTCTGTAGTGCAACACCTATTTTTATGGTGTATTTTCTAAGTTGACTAAATATAATTATATGTTTTTACTTGATTTAATAATTAATTTGCAATACAATATGTAACAATTGTTTTCTATTTTCTACTTTCTGCATTTTTATGCATGTCTATTGATGCCTTATTTATGAGTTAATTCTCACGTGAGAATTATCAGAAAATATAGTCTATAGTAAAACTTTGAACTATAACCATATTAGACAGAAAATTTACATCAAATATATCTTCACAAATAATCTTTTATTTTATCGAACATTTCGCTTTAATCATTAGATATTTCACTATCTGATATCCAAGTCGCTAGGTAAAGTAAATAAAACGTTATTCGTAAAGTAAATGTATTTTTTTAAAGTTTAAAGTTTTTGAAAAAGAATTCTTTAGTCTACAATAAACTAAATAAAGAATTATATATTTTGTAAATCAGTTTTTTGTTCTTTCTACCCTACAATTTTATAACAACTAAGCAAAAAATCTATTCCTTTAAACTCATTTTTTTCCACCTGACTACGTTTCATCAAACCCATTTGCCCTGCGTGAAAACCTTTGTTGAAACTGATACTCGTTACAGTAAAAGAATTAAATATCGTCAGCAAAACGGTAGAATAACACTCATCATTTGAAATCTTCTGTCGATGTCAATGTCGAGCAAATATACTTTTTTTAATGTTTTGTTAACGTTTTATGGTAAAATTCGATATATATTTGTTTGCTTACTGTCTCGTATTCAATAGTAACGTTTAATAAGTATTACTTTGAGAATAGATTTCGAATAATCTAAAAATATCTGTTCGCTTATTTAAATTATATTTCCATGTATATAATTGATATTTAGATATATTAATAGATTAAATGAACATTTAAATTTTTAATATTCCAATAAATAAAAATTAGTATAGTTAATTTGATTTTTAGTAATCATGTGAAAATACTTAAATCTTCTTTACACATGATTATGTTTTCCACATATACCATATATGTTATCTAATTACTATGAAAACTTGTAAATATATCAAGTTTGAAATATTTTATTAACAGAAAATTATATAATTTAAGATATTTTCAACTAATAATATTATTATATTATAAATTATTAACAATAATAACCATTTGAGAACACCAATGAGTTTTATAAAAAAATCTTTATTTTATAACTGTTTTTCATTATAATTCACATTTATGCCAGAATTGTGTCATTCTATCTATATTTAAATAAATAATGTCTTATAACTCCAAAATACACCTGAAAGTCACCCCAATTGGTTGACGTATTATTTATTTTTGCGTACCGATTTTAGTAACAAAAACTAGTTTAATATGTTTTATCCTTTAGTTGCATCATATAATTTTTACTTATAAAATATGTTGTTGAAAGAAAAATTTGCCTTTTCATAAAACTGACTACTTTAATAAGATAGGTAAATTTTCCTAAAACCTACCAGCTTGTAATGTCATTGATGACATCAGCATTGTTGACTCAATGGTTTTATTTGAGAATCACAAAACCTACAAAAGAATTGGGCTAATTAAATGACATCAACTTCATCAGTGCAGTATGACGTCAAATTAGCCATATCCATATCCATGAGTTAACATTACTATGTTGGCCGCTCACACTGAAAGAAACAATGCTATCGGTAAATATTTAGGGAATTCTTTATACTGGCATAGTTGACGAGATAGTTGCGAACAACTAAATTAAATGTGATTACTTTTACTGACACTCCATACGTTGATTCTGTATATATAGGTGTTTATGCGATTTGACACAAAATTCAATTATTTGGGAAGGGGTCTTAATTTTATTTTTTACAGTGAAGTTCTACTATGTGAACAGTATCAATTTACATTTTGACAATGTTTTACCACTGGATCATATTTGCTTCCCATATTATAAAATATTGTGTTACGACACTCCTTGCTTTTTATATAATACTCTTGGGTATTAGCATATTAGGAGAACATATATTAATTATTCTTTATAATTATTCATCGCCATTTCTGAAAATAAATATTTACTATATATATATATAAATATTGAAATGATGGCTATTATTTATAAAAACGGTAGAAAATAAAGTTTTTTTGAATTAATTGGTTTACTTTGTGTTATTAAAATTATTATAAAGGTGATATGTATAATTAAGCTGAATTATCAATCTAAAACACTATTATAAAGTGTGAATATTACCTTTGAGGGAGTAAGCGATTCACTTTATAAATATTTATTTATATCAACTATACTGGCTAACTGGGGCAATGGGCTTTCTTTAACAAGCCATTTTATTTGTTCTATTACACCTTAATGTATCCACCAAAATTGTAATAATATACAATCCATTAATTATGAAACCCGTTTCATTCGATATTTTATATGTAACATAAACGATGGTACTGACTATTATGAGTAGTATAATTGATATACTCGGGATAATGTAATTGTGATATAATGTTTTTTGAAACTGAATATAACTTTATAACTACATCTGAACATATTATAAAAACACAATTTTTGCCTAGTTTGCCTAGTATTAACTAAGGTAAAAACAGTATGACTAATTTTATTTTTTCATTCACATTGCAATCATTACCAGTTAATTTAATTTTACAAGAATGTATATTTAATTAACAGTGTGCAATATAAAATATAATCGTACATTTTTGTTGTTATTTAAATATGTACAGAACGTGTACAATAGATTTCTTCAATACTGTATTCTGAAGACTTCAAAACAGTTATTTCTAAAATGTAACACACCTGTATTTATTTCGACAGTGATGGAGTTAATATGGATTTAAGTTTTACAATATTTGGTTATTATGAATACAGATAACTCTTTCTATAACTGTTTGGTGGTTTTATGTAATGGGGAAGGGATATCAATTAAAGGGGTGCCGGTGGCTGTGTCTGTGTTGTCTCTAGGGTCGAGGGGACGTGAGCTGCCACTTCCGTGTGGACCGGTTCTGTGACAAGGGGTTCGTGGCCCTCGAGTCGGTCTCCTATCACGGCCTCTTCCTCGGGATGACCCCTGACGGTCGCGTGCGCCCCACCGTGGACACCGGAGAGAGGAATGTCCGTCTCTATCCGGAGGTGGTCAAATGTGAGTGTCGAGTCGTTGTCACCGGATGAGATTGATTGAGCATAAAGAGTGCAGGGTTCTCCGTCAATAACAAATTACGTACTTTTACCATATTCTTACCTTTTGACAGAGGACGCATCAGGTGTGATCATTTGCTTTCATATAATTAGTTTGCCATACTCTTGCTCATTTACGTTTTTTACATACAAGTATTACTTAAATAATAAAACGTTAAAATACATATATCTTAATGGTGTATGTAACAAATGTTTATGGTTTTTATGAAAAAAATGTAACTCTATAAATAGTGAATTCTTTTTTTAGAACCTATATTTATCATACATCTATATTCACTCTAATACAAATTCTATTTAAAATAAAATTGCAATTTATTCAAACAGTCAGTCTTTATGTTACTGGAAACTCGTCCTAATCAATTATATTGTTTAAATTTTATTAATTGCTAATTAATTAACTACATTCAGCTGGAACAAAGATAATCTACAATGCCAGCTTTGTTCTATTCAATGAAAATGTGATATTTTAACTATGACAAGGAATAACTTTTAACACACCCTAGATAATTTGAATAAATTATTTATTCACAACCTTCAAAAAGATGTCAGTGAATCATTTATTTTTCTATATGTCAATTTTTCAACCCACATAGCATACAAGTGTCTATTATCACAAGTATTTTCAAAACTTAGATTGATTGTATTACTTGCCATAACATTTATAATTCTTTTGATAATTTTCGTAATATTTACAATTTATTGTGATTAAGATATTACATGCTCTGTTTCACAAGCAGTTTTTTACTGAAATGTATAAAACTTATTTACTTGCTTTTTGGCATCATACAAAATACACTGGTACGGTACTTTTAGTATTATAACAATCAGTGGTTCAAATATAATGACAATATTATGTCTAAAATTTAATTCGCTTATGACATTTTAATAATAGTAAAGTATTTTTCTACTGTCAAGAAATGTGATGGTCGCGCGTGTTAAAATCAATTAAACACTATTTTGATGGTCCTAAGCTGTTCTTAAGCTGGTCCTAAGATGGTCCTAAGCTGGTCCTAAGATGGTCCTAAGCTGGTCCTAAGATGGTCCTAAGATGGTCCTAAGTTGGTCCTAAGATGGTCCTAAGCTGGTCCTAAGATGGTCCTAAGATGGTCCTAAGCTGGTCCTAAGATAGTCCTAGGCTGGTCTTAAGCTGGTCCTAAGCTGGTCCTAAGCTGGTCCTAAGATGGTCCTAAGCTGGTCCTAAGCTGGTCCTAAGATGGTCCTAAGATGGTTATTTTTTACAAATTCTTCCTAGAACCTGTATTCTGCACATTATTTCCCATTACTGCCAATTTTCTTTACACTCTAAAACTGAACTAATGCTATTTTATTTTTATGATTATTCTTTTTTCTTTTAGAATTTAATTTTTGAAATAGTGTTGCTATAAGTATTTTACCATTATTATAACAAATCTCTCTATATATATACGGCAAGAATACTGTAAAACTATGTAAAACAAATAGTTACCTAAAGGCTAATAATTATAAAAATATAGTAAAAATAAAATGTATGTTTCGACCGAATAAACTGTATTTTCAATGATATAGTACTAAATACTTATTAATTTTCTTTTTAAAACAGAACCTGTAGTATTTGATACACATATTGATATGGCTATTATAATACACACAATAATACAATACTGATTTGTGTGAAAATAGTGCAGCAGTGACAGTATCAACTAACCTCTTTGCTTACGACTATGTATTGGTATATAATATGAATCTTGATGGATCACCTAACTATTATGTATTTAACTACAATCGAAGACAAAAATCAATGCATTATATATTACAAATGTTAAAGTACCTATCTTATAATCAATTATTTAACTTCAGTAGAGCACAATATACTTTGACAACTGTGAAGTAGTTTTAGATCTGCATCATAGGTTGAAGATATTTACATAAGGCGACATTTCACGTGATTATTTTAAAGGGTTTCTCATCTATAATATATTGTGCTATAGACCCAGAACTATCCAGATCTGCTGATTTACTGACTATAATATATTATGTTTACAATTATCTCTACTGGTACTAGTTTCTGCTTTTTACAATTTAAACAATCGCAACCTTTGTGTTTGACAAATCACGCAACAAATATTTTTGCCAAAAAATTGTATCCTTATTTTGATGTAAACATCAATCATATATTTTTTTATAAAC
Organism: Coelogynopora nodosa; assembly: GCA_034780555.1. NCBI lineage: Eukaryota > Metazoa > Platyhelminthes > Proseriata > Coelogynoporidae > Coelogynopora > Coelogynopora nodosa. The sequence continues at coordinate 27,935 of JAUZND010086985.1, read as the reverse complement.
AGCACAAAAAAACCGTATAGTAATGACGCCGAGAGTAACCGTTAAATTATTCCATGGTGACCTCTCGTCATTGGTAGCAGAAGTCTATCATCTGTGTCCCCCCCCCTCCCCTCTACAACCGTCAAGTCGGGTTCCCCAAGGAGCGGGTGAGCAGCCCCCGCCCTACCCCGCCGAAGGAAGCACGGCCTCCAGGCAAGGCCAGAGTCAGATCGGCCCGAAGAGCCAGTTTGAAACTTATCAGCACCACTGAGGACCCGGTCATAGAGGACAAGGAGTACTACACTGGTGAGTGAGAGAGTTTTGTTCACAGCTCTATGGTTCAACAGTTTAAATGTTACTTTTTGATTGCATTGTTAATTAACTGTGTAAAAATGTGAAATTTTTCTAACAGTATTTCATATGTGTATGGTCTAAAAAGGTAAAATATAGCCACTTTATATGTCCTTTTTATCAATTAATATATTTAAACGATGTAGATAATGTTATTTCAGATAAAATGTTTCACTATTTCTATTAATGGATAATTATTTATAACACTAATATATTTTATTTATTGTGAATAATTGTCAAAAATAAATATATACATATTTATAAAAAAAGGTAGATTTAGGAACATAACCTTTTTTATTTAATATTATATATGAAGTATTTATTATGTTTGTGGATTTCTTTCTTTCATTAAATTTGTATATAGAATAAAAAAGCAGGGATGAAAAAGAGTGAATAGAAAGGTATATATTAATATTAAAAAGCGTAATATAATGTTTAACCATTCGTTGTTGTTCAAATGAAAACTGAAAAAACCAAGAGCAGATTATATTATTTGATGTGCAAATAGAAGTGCATAAATGTATATTATATCTGTTATAAGTTATCGATGGATATTCCATATTATGTGTTGTTTTATGTAATTTGAACGAATTAAGGGGCCTACAAACTTGTAAATTACAAAATCACAAATTATGTTTTTAGGAAAAGGTCATTCGTATAACATCATAATTAGAAATGAAAAATTCTAAAATTAAATTTAATTATGGTATCACACTGGCTTTTTACAATTGATCACTGATTATGTATTATAACCGTTATAAATTTATAAAACTGCCATAAAAGTTTCAAGATGTACAAGACAATATATATATATATATATATATATATATATAAATTAAACAAAAACAACACATTTATATTTTTAATAATACACTAAAAGAAGGGAAAAACGTTGACAATAAATAGATTTGATTAATATTAGAATGAACCTACCTAATTATACATCATCCGAATGTTTTATGCTATCCTATATACCATCCAATAGAATTTAATATAATGCATCTGAATGTGCATGATGCAACATCTAGTTTGTATTTATGACCTGAATGAAGTTAACACTTGCCGCACACCAACCCTACAGAGAACGACTGGAAACTGTGGGTCTTGTCGGCCCAGTCAGCGATGCGCGGCAAGGTGGTCCTCTTCGTCTACGGGGACGAGGGCAACTCGGGCCCCATCGCTGTAGGCAATGCGGGCGCGGAAACCGAACTGTTCCGGGCCGGGGGACGGGATGAGTTCCGGGTGAGTTGGCTGTCCTCCGTTCTCCATTCTGATCTCCAGAAGGATAGGCAGAAGGACATAAACTTATATATTTTATTGCGGCTATCGTATTGCCAAATGTTACTAATGATGTGAAAAGATTATGAGTAATTAAATGTTATGATTAACGATAGGCCTACGCTGCGTGATAGCATACGTTATAATATGTCCTGTTAAGTTGTCTTCAATTGTTCATGATTAATTAATTGCATTATTAGTTTATTATTTTATGATTTATAGGCAAAAAAAGCAATTTATTTAAATAATATTTTTATTGATAAAATTCTTCATACAACTATCACGTGTGCTATAAAACCCTTCCTTATAATTGACATAGCGGAAAATAAGCCAATTTAGTATTTAGTAGTATATTTGGGAATATTTTCAATTTTTTAGATTCAAATTCCAAGTATCGGTGATATCTACAAGATTCGAATTGAACTTCAGCCACAAAATATCAAGTTTGCTCCTTTCTGGAAACTCAAAGAGGTTTGTGTTCATTTTAATAAATATACTAACAATGTATCGTTATGTACGCAATTTATAATAATCATATATTATTCACACGTTTAGAATCCGTTAAAAAAAAGCTAAATCAAATTAATTAATGTGTGACAATCTAAGAGATATAATTTCCGTGTGAAAAAAGTAGTCTGTTAAGTGAGTCGTGCTAAGTTGCTAACATAGTTAACTATACTCATTTGAATTACTCATTACACTTCATTCATTATATCTATAATCTTTTTTTTCCATAAACCATAAAAACATTAACATAAATATAAAGTAAAACTATACTCTATATCATTGTGCCCATTTCATTACCAAAACTCACGATCAGCTACAAAAATATTTTGTAAAATTCTATTAACATAAGACATCATATTTTTTAGATATGAATTATATACACAATTAATATACTAATCATTCAGTATTTAGGTATTAAAATGGCCCCAATATTTGAAGAATTAAAGCAAGACCTCGCGTGAAAATACTTTATTAAATCATCTATGTCTATCATCTAAACAATGTTTGCTCATTTTATAAAATGGCGGTTTAATTTTGATTCTATTAACAAGATATACGTTAAATATACTAGTTCAAAATATATATAAAATGTAATATGATGATGCCATTATAAGTAGAACTTACAGTAGGCCTCATCCACAGTTTGCTCCTATCAAATATTCTAACCAATCACAGGTGATATTGGAAAACGCGGTTCTCGAAGACCGCTACAGTTTCAACTTCGGCGGCCGCTATCTAAGCCGAGAATTCGACGACTGCGACATCTCCCGGGAACTCCCCTTCCTGCCCGAGGAGCTCGCCCTCACGGCAGACAGCAGATTGACACAGCAACAGCGCCAACAGTCCCTCACCGACCTCCGGGAGCAGCTGCAGCTGGTCCACTATGACGTCAGTGTGGAGACTGGTGACGTGCTGGGCGCCGACACGGCGAGTCATGTGTTCGTGTGTCTGTTCGGTGATCGAGGTGACACGGGGCGGCGGATGGTCTACAATCGAGTGGAGGATATCATGTTCACAAGGGGGAAGGTAACGTGCTCCTGCCTTCAATTATTGCTCTAAAGTGTATCTGTATACCTCCATGTGTATTTGTATACCTCCATGTGTGTCTTTTCCTTATATGGTGCAGCGCTGTTTAGCTTTCACCAATTCCGTATTCCGAATTTTAGCTTTTCACAAAAATTAATATTTTCATGTGATCTATCTATTTCTTCCTTATAGCTTCCTGTTTTTGACATTTGTTTTCTTATCTTATTTTGCGCCAATCGCTTATTTTGTTTAAAAAATTATACTATACACATTAATATTTGATTATTATTTGTAAATTCAATAATAACTGATTAAATAATAAAATGATTTTAGTAAAAACTTTTACTAACTTTATTTTCAAATATACCAATTTTTCAAATCGATTCAACATGATTCGATATGATCAAATATTTGTGACTGACTTGAAAACTTGTAAAATTATTAGACCAAACAAGACCAACTTACCAAAACGTCTACTAAAACATACAAAAAATGTCCTACAAAAGACCATCTACAAACAGTCAGAGATCAAGACAAATTTACATCGACATTCTATGTTTAACTTCAAACTTTCTGCTTGCTTTATCAATATCTTGTTGTTGCCTCTATTGAGCGATATAGTTTCCCCTCCCCCCCCCCCGTACATCATTGTTCCATTCACCGCGTCTCTCTCTCTCTCTCTCTCTCTCTCTCTCTCTCTCTCTCTCTCTCTCTCCAAAACCCTCCAGGTGGACAAGTTCAAGATCGAGGCAGTGAACCTGGGTCGTCTCAAGCGCTGCGTCATCTCCCACGATGGTCTGGAGCCCGGACATGGCTGGCACTGTGCTCGGGTGGTCGTGCTCGATCCGATCAAGAACATCGAGGTTGTCTTCACATGTCAGAGGTATACACTACACATACTATATCTACTTGTAGCTCATGATCAGATGTTATCAAGTCTTATCAGGACTCAATGAATGTTGACTTAGTAAATCTTACTAAGAATCGATAAGTTTTCAAATAATTCTAAAATAATGGTGGGTACTTAACAAAACTGATAAATTATATATATATATAACAATACTTATATGATGTGACTATCCTGTATATTAATTATTAAATCTCTGTTTTTATTATTAATGTGTAGATGGCTCGACGCTGGAATGGAGGATGGAAAGACTGAACGAGTTCTTAGAGCTGATGGTACGTGTTGCACTATACTGTTTCCCAACATGTTTCCCACCGAGATTTTAGGCAAATATTCTGCCACTTTTTATAGTTTTCTGCTATTGTGTATTTTTTTAGAATTATTGATAATATATAGTTTATTTAGATTATAAAACAACCAAAAAAATATAAAGTTGTTTCGTTGTAATTTATCTAAGAATTATATATATTTTAGAACGTATAATTACACAATGAAAAATTGATAAATGTTTAAAAAACATGCCTTTAATAATTGTAACAGATTGCACTAGTTATATTATTTTTCAAAATGTTACTTCATGAATAAAAACACAAGTTTATGTTATAAAAAAATGTGGTTTAGTTATATGTTGTATGTAGTTCATTTATAGTTGCTAATTGCAAATATTGTTAGATAAAGGTATTCACCTTATAATGTGCAATTTATTATTACTATATATACAGCCTGTTTATTAACATTCTTATGCGTTAGGTTATGTTCCCAGTGAGGATTCTATGGGTAAGTGTGATTACTTTGTGGATAGTGAGTGAAATAATGAAGATCAATTAACACTTTAAATTATTTTAAAATTGCTTTTAAATTTTGATTTTAAATTGGTTTAATTTTAATTTTAAACATTTGTGCATCGCATGTTTATTATCTAAAAATGTCTAATGAAACTGGCATGTTATGCTACTTACTTTTCGTCGATTAATGTGGAGGATATTGTCAATTCGTTTTTGTTAACTTTATTCTCCACGCTAATTTTATCAGGAATTGAGTTAAACTATTCAGCATGTAATTTAGTAGTGCCAATAATTAGTTGCATAATTTTACACTTGATAAACGCATATCTGTAAAATGTTGAGCTTCTTTACATATGTAAGTAATGTACTTTAAATACACCGAATTTATAAGATCCTGGGACCGTTTTATATTTTCGCATAAGCTGAAATTATAATGACATGGAATTAAAACTTTAATAAATCGTTATTAATATATAATATATATTAATATATACATATATATATATATATATTCGATATAAATAAGAAGACAATACATTATTTCTTAACCTATTTCACATACAATGTTGTGGTCGATCGATTCCTCATCTGGTGTAATCTGCACTCAGCGTATATTTTATTTATAATAATTCTCTTAATTTTATCTGTATATATATATAATACACTTCATATCTAATTTTTAGTTAAACTTTTATAAACAGTACTTAATTATAGCGTAAATGTAATTCTCTCAATATATTTAATATACTTAGTTCATATATATCAAATAAAATAAAACAATTTTTATTTTTGTAAAGCGCTTTTAACCTTGCGGTCTTTATCCCTACTATAGAATAACAATATTTTAAATAATTTTAAACAAAATATTTAACTAATTTAAAATTGATACATTTTTGGGATGCTAACATTTTAACGTTATGTGGATATTAATTAAATCATGGTAATTAATAATACTGACAAATAAAATCACTAATATTAATCAATGATATAGTCTAACATAGTCAATAATAGATGTAATGATCAATTTGCACTGTATAAATATTTTACAAAATAATTGTGTCTTTTATTCATTCCCGTTGGATGTAAGGTCTTCATATAAAAGTTTTCATAAAATAGTCGGTCATCAACACCAGTTTTTATAAGTATTAAGGATGGTAATTGTATATCCATCCTTAATAAAATATACAATACATAAAATAAAGATATATAATTACCATCCTTAATACTAATAAAAACTGGAGTGTTGATCACCGACTATTTTATGAAGACTTATATATGGCCCGATTGAAGACCTTACATCCAACAGGAATAAATAAAAGACAATTATTTGTAAAATATTTTTAAAATGCAACTTTATTATTACATCTTTTATTGACTATTTTAGACTATATTATTGATTAATATTAGTTATTTTTTTGGTCAGTATTATTAACTACCATGATTTAATTAATATCCATTTAACGTTAAAAATGTTAGCATCCCAAATATTTATAAATTTCAAATTTGTTAAATATTTTGTTTAAAATTATTCAATAAATTGTTTTTATTCTATAGTAGTAGTTCGTATTGATAAAGACAAAAAGTTTGAAAGCTCACTGCAAAAATAAAATTTGTTTTATTCTATTATACGTTATATTTTATTATATATATTTCATATAACGTATGTGCTAAAAGGAAGCTATATATGTATATATATTAATCCAAAAGTGTATGAACAGACAGGATGAAATTCAAAACGCCTTGCAAATATTTTTTGTCTTCTAACTTATATCCAGCTTAGCGATTTATTAAATTGTATACTATTTATTGATGGGTACGCACGCTAAAGAACGATAATTAATGATACAAGCATTGTTATAGCACCTAAACTTTAAAGCTTCTTGGTGGATTTTTAATTTTTTATAAATAATCAGGATAGGGTATGGGGTAAAAATTAATTGTTACCGAACTTCATAATCATTTCTTATATCCTATTTATCTTCACTGCACATTTTATGACACGTTTCTTCTGCCACATTAAGAATGTTTTAAAACATATCTTGAATATCTTGAAAGATTTATAAAAATGCATCTTTAAATAATAAAAATGTTGAGACTGTGTAAGTATGCTCTGTCCACTTAACTAATGTAGTTGTTAGTTAATCGTACTAATTCTTTACTTGATAGATTAAAAAACAAATTCTCTGACATTATGTCCATTTGTTGCAAGACTTTAGTTTATAGGCTATTATTGTTTATACCTGAAAATCGTACTAAAATCTGTTTTATTTACTAATACTTCTATACTTCTTACTATACGTCTCTTAAATTGAATAATATAAACTATAAATATATATGTAGTTATGAGTATAATGGGCATATTTTATTGAAATGTTCAGCTATTTATTCATAACTAAATTTATAGAAATTCGTATATTATAAGCCATTATTTTATTTATTTTTATTTCTGAAAAGTGTTAATTTAATTTTTTCACAATTATTTATAGTTTTTCAATTTTATAAAATAATGTAGATTAAGGTAAAATTAATTTTTAATAAAATGTTTAGAATTTTTTTTTTAAAACATAACCAATTAAACTTATATTTTATTTTAATACATTATCGTGATCTTTTGTTTCCAAAGTTGTAAATAAATAATATTTTTTTGGTAATGATGTTACATTAGATTTATATTTTTTGTATCTGTCTTTTTTATTATGAATTTTAAATTGAAAATTTCTACTGCTTAAAATAAATAAATTGGATAATAATTTTGTGGTTTGTGTGTCTAAATTATGTTAAGTAGTAGTAATTCTTAATAATAAGCAATTCGAAATATCATAAATATTACAAATTTATTGAAGATACAATTTTATATACATGATAGTCGGTGTCTTTCGATAAAAAAGCTTTTAACACTATTTAATATATTTGAATTTGTTTGTCAGCGTATTCGTTTTATATACAACTATTTTTAATATCTCTACTTGTTATAGCTTTTACAGTATGTGACAAAAGATAATGTATAGTAATGTATTCAAACATACGTGTTTTGGAAAATGCGAAAGATACTATGATACATATAGATATACAATACATACATATGAACTTAATCAATTTTAATGTTCATCAATTTTAAAAACTTTTTAAAGGAAATGTCTATTATGCATTTTCAATTATTTAAAATAATAAAACAGAGTGAAATTCACAGAATATAGTCACAATTGTGAAGGTTTCTTCTTTTTTGTACAATATTTACCTTATAAGTTTTACTTAATTGTGTATATCCAATCGTATCATTATAACTTTCAAAACTAATATTGATGCTATGTTAAAATCGCTAACTTTATTTATCATTAAGTAATAACTTATTACCTGACTTGCACAAGTTACATAAGTGTTACATAAATGTTACATAAGTTATTTTTATTGTTATTATTATTCTATAAGTTACTTTGCTTTAAATGTATTAAATATAGTAATATTTAATTCATTTAATTATTGTATGTAGCATAATTATATTAAGTTTCTTCTAATCGTGTTACTGTGCCCAAAACGTATACTTTGAATAGATAGATATCTTCTGATTGCTCTAAATGAGCATTACACATTTATCTGTTTTCTGATAACAACACCTAATTAATTTACACAAATAATGTTGATCGTTAATTGAACTTATACAATACCTTACTAAGGGATTGTGAACGTTACCCGATTCAATATTAAATGTTACCTACATGTCGCGTTTCGATCTTTTTATTATTTTTAATTAAATTTTAGTAATGTATATACTATATCAAAACATGAATTTATAAGTAAACTTATGTATTACACATCTTTAATAGCTGAATGAAGTGGAATTTGTCATGTTTATCATACCTTTACAAGAAAATTAAGGGCTGAGTCTAAAGTAATTCCGGGTTTTTCTATATAAAATATTTGTTTTTGATAATAGAGATAATAGCAACTAACTAATTGTAAATATAATTGTGGCTAGATTTAATGAAGCAAATAAATATTGTATTAAATTAATCGGTTAGAACTTCTGACTCACACAACTTATATCCAACGACCAACGATGTTAACTACTGTATGCTAATTCCTTCGTTTTTGTTATAATTTGGCAATAATTTTATGTACTATTGTACAATCTACTTGAATTAATATTTAAAATGTGAAATTAAGTATATAACTATATGTCTATATCGAAGGATTACCGTTCATACTTCTTTAAATATGTTTATGGTTAACATTTTTATTTTGTAGTTATAGAAAAGTTTTATTTAATTTTTTCAAGGAGTAAAACTAAAGTTGTAGTGATCAATATAAGTATTGTTTCTACATTGCACGACAAAGTATTGAACACTGTACGATCTGCACTTCAATGTCTTCATAAACACACTTGACACGCAGTTGTCTCTCCCTTTCCACGTACAAGTGAAGCTGTCATCAGTGTTGCATGAATTCGGCAGTCCTTCGATCGTCAGTCTGCTGTTTGTTCTTGTGCGTCAACCATGTTGTTGACTCTGTCTCGATGTCACTTGTTATTTTCCCTTCCGCTGCAGCTATGCTAGTTAGCACTGACCGACGGTATAGACTAGGATTGGATGATATCGCAGCCATGCTTATAGCTTGCTAGCCCTGTATTGTCTTCTGTCTGCCTACCGCTCTAGATGATGAGGATGAGATACTGCTGTCACTAGGTTGCTGGCAGTTCGGAGAAGCGATCCTGGTGCCCGAGTTGAACATTCCCCGTGATGAAATCAGCTCCCTTGTGCATTCTTTGATCCAGCAGGCGATCCTTGAAGTTAATCTTGAGGATCGCTTGCATGACGAACATTCTCATACACATTCGAATTAATATACAAATACCCTCACCAAGAATTATAGACCATCGTACTTACTGTCATTAATAATCCCAATTACAATTTTCTTAAATTTCGTCACAGCATTTTGAAATCACTTGCTTCGTTTGATTGAGTATTGTAAAATCGCTTATCCATTTAACTAGCAATTAGGCATTTCCTTATTATTATACTTTTATAATGACATGACGTTATTGTGTCAACCATAACCATACTCGTATACCACAACATACGCCATTTAAAAAGTAAACTATGTTTAATATGTAAAATTCTTTTTGGTATAATATAATCATGAAAAACATGTTATTAGTTAAAATAATATAGTTTATAAAAGCCACTAGTGATTGTGGTAGTATTTATTATCACGCACCTTATCATCATTTTGTACATTCTGTGGTTAGTTCTAACAATATTACCAAATCCATGACGTCATCTCATACAAACATAATCAGTTATACAAAAATAGTAAACTACGGTTGACATTTAGTGCATGTTAGATCAATATGATATTTGGTTTGTTCAAACAGTGTAGTTATTCTCATTTAGTTTTCTGCATGTTTTTCTCACAAAATCTGAGAAGTCTTCTAGAATTTCAATCGTCCTTTAACCACTGCTCTACATAATATCTTCCAATTTGTTGGTCATTTTGGTGTTTATAATATATAATTCTATGTTTCGATGGACAACAATTATACATTTGCACAAATTCGTTGTGAATGCATTTTTATGTACTCCCTCTAAGAACTCAAAAATATGAATGTTTTAAATGTTTGCATGAAATATTGTCACTGTTGTATCCTTTCAAATAGAGGGTAACTTGTATATGTTCTTTGTTGTATTTGTAACCATTTTTACAGACCAGAAAGACAAAACTGTTCCACAACCTCCAAAGCCCATTACTAAGGGTGAGTTTTCAAAAAATTATTCGTTTATATATTGCAGCTATGGGTTTGAATGCACTACTCGTTGAGGGACATTTTAAAAATATATAACCTTAATTTATTTCTATGAAAAACGGAAATTTGTTTAAAAATATATAATAAAAATAAGAAAGTTGTTGCGCCTTCATTCATTTTAACTTATTGTCTGTGCACATTTAATTCTTTAAATTTTGTGTAAGCTTGTAAAATTAATTTAATTCTATATTGAATTAAAATGTAAACTATCATTATTAATATTTTGTAAATTGGTCATCTAATAATAATATAACCCGTGTAATTTCCTTCGACACAAAATCTATATGATGAAACCACATAACTATGTTATTTTCTTTATTATTCTCAAACTATTATACCTGCTTCAATACTTTAAAGACACCTTCAGTAAACAAGGCATTATCTTTCCAATGAACTGGATTTAACGTTATGTTATGATGATTATTATTTAAATTTTGCAATACACTACCTATTATCATTTGTAACCATTTGTTAACCCTTGGAATTCATTTTTATCTTTTAATATGCTGTTTGTTATTGTTTATTATTTACTACTTTAGCGCCCGAACCAAGCAAGGAGAGACCATCGTCACGTGAATATCTACGAAACGAAGGCAAGACAACGAGCTGTTTGTTCATGTTTAATCAACGTTTCCTACTCCTTACTAATCACTCATTAAAATACTTTCGATATATAGAAGTTTCACTACTCTTACTACTTTTACTAACGCCGAGTTCGTATATTTTTTAAGTAAATTTGGTTTCATTATAGTTTCGCGGACATTTTAAGTGTTCTAAGCAGGAAGTAAGATCACACAGAGAGCTTTCATATATAATCTCAGTTTATAATTACCATTGCAGATCCAGCGGTGCTATACGATGGTGTGGAAGAGGGTACGCTTAAAATCTTATCACTTTACCCAGCAGCTTTGTTCTTTACCCATTATGTGACTAAATCAATTTTTAACTTAATCATGGTTCTCTTCTTGTAGTGGTTGACGCATTGTCAGAAGCTGGATTTGGTATGTTTGTCTGATTTAGTCTGTGGCATTACATTTGTATTATCCTCAAAATGGTCCATAAATGACTAAATATCAGTAGTCTCTCCTCATATTTAATCTATGAGAAACTATTAATAATCATTTATTAATTATACTGTTGGATACAACCTCAGTATTCTCGAAGAATAATTGATTTATTTCGATTCTTGTTTCATTTAGTTTGTGAGGTTGACGATAATATCATTTCTGGTATGCTATTTCAAATTTATTCGGCGGCCAAATGTCTGATTTTAACTTCTCAAGTTTTTTTTTGCAGAATTAGAAGTTGTTTCATTGACAGTTGTTGATGGTATGAGAAAGTGCTATATATAGTAAAATTTTAGTGTGTTCCTTTCACAAAGAACATTTCTTTTCTTTCTTACATCAGCGGGTCCGAGTTTTCATTACGAACGAATAGGTATATATATAAATGTGTAACTGTTATAATTGTTGTGACGTAGCAATCAATTGACAATAGTATATCACTATTTATTTCTTCGATGTCAATTTTTTGCCGCAGAGAAATCATATAGTTTCGGTGAAATTGGTAATGTTTTCAGTTTTCAATTTATATTTTCAAGAGTAGTATAGTATTAATGCAGTTTCTCCTTTTTGTCAATATGTTCTTTCATTTGAAAAATTTCACCGAATAATTCACCCATTCATCACGATTTACCCAAATTAGGCATTAAGACACACCATTGTTGATTTGCTTTTAAGAATGCCCTACATACTGCAATAATTAACTAGAAACTGGCAGTAATACAAAAAGCTATTGTATTTGGTAGCTACGTAGTAAAATTTAGAATATTTAGAGAAAAAAATGCCGTGACCTGTAGGGTGTAACTAACAAAAAAGGTTTCCAAGAATAAACAATTATTTATTAGAATTATTAAATTGATTTATTTTATTATTAGAACCATTCATTTTTGTTTAATCACATTTATTAAAGTGAAAGTTCTGAGTATATACATACCCAAATTGAAAGCAGCAAATGAACTGCATTGTTCACAAATGTTCTAATTTAACAAATGACCATGTCTGATTATTTTTGCAGAGCCAGCGATAGTATACGAAGGTGTGGAAGAGGGTACGATTCAATTTATATTATTCTTAACCTGCTGTTATTTAATAATTAAATTTATATTTATATATTAATAATTCTAACAAAACTGACTTTCAATATGCTCATCTAATTCCTGTTTTAGTGGTGGAGACATTGTCTGAAGCAGGATGTGGTATGCCTTTGACTTATACTATAATATTAGAATTACACACGATGGTTCATAACTGGAGTATTTTAGTTATAGTCATTGTCATATTTAATACCAGTATATACTGGAGAATAAATAGGCAATATTCCGACTTTTGAGAAACCTTTTTAAAACTAGTATTCGTAAAAAGAATTTTCATTTGGTATTTTGACAAACTTTATTGACTCCTTGTTTTATTTACTAGTTTCCGAAGTTATCAATGGAGTTTGTTCTGGTAGGTTAAACTAAATTCTCGATCTGTGTCACTTTCACTATAGAGATCATTTTCCTATTGCAGAACCATTTGAAGTAGTTTCATTGGAAGTTGTTGGTGGTATGAAAAATCAGTTTAATTGTTTAATTGAGCAATTCAGGTTCAATCACGAACATTTATTTATTTATTCTCATTTTCTTTTTTCCATCAGCTATTTCGAATTCTTATGCGGACAAGTTAGGTAGATCCATTTACAATACATTCTAATTTATGTTTCATTAATAGTTCTCGAAGTTGCTAACAATATTTTCGCTTTCTGTCTTCCTGTTTTTCTGCGGCAGAGAGGCCATTTATCTACTCCGACGAGGGTAACAACACTGGTTTTGAATAGTGTACTATATTTTCTAGATTGTATTTGTTGGGTTAACGCTCCACCGTTTTTTCAACCCTGTTTAGTAGTCGTGTGTTTGTGTGACTGTTTCCGAGTGTGACCAATTGATAATTATACATCTCTTGCTATAATAATATGTGTATTGTTCTAACACACATAATGCATAATAAGTAATTATCCATATCTTTATACTGTGCCATTTATTTTAATGCATTATTTCTGTAGTTTAAAAATATAATGTATGGCTAGTTTTGGCCTCATCCTAATTGCCCAAAATGAATTTTATATGTTACTTCAGTGGTCAAGCTAACAACAGTTTTCACTATTTCTCTTAGTTTTATAATTACATTCACTTTTTCTCGCGTTTCTATACCTTTCTCTACACCTTTTTATAAGCAACTTTCTGATATATCTCACCCCCCCCTCTCCCTCCCCCTCCCCCACCAACCCTTTCCCTCTCCCACCAATGATAACCTTCTACTAATTTCATTATTCTCTTTTCAGAAAACTTATTTATATTTTCTTGGTGATACATTACACATTTTTAATATTTATATATAATTAACATTTTAATAAGTGAACTAATGTATAATAATAATCAATGTATAAATCTTAGAATTTCTAACAAACATGTATTAAAGAATAAATTATAATTTTATTGCAGTCGTAGCCTATACATGGAAATTAATTATTTTTTAAGGATTATAATTTTGAAAAATATTTTTAATTTAATTGTTTTATGTGTAAAATCTATTTATCGAAAAACTATATTTATTAGTTTTCATTTTATCTTAAACACATTTTTTCCCTTTTTTTAATGTAACACAATACAATTCGCCTTTTACTTGTTATTTATTAAATCACATGTTTTTAATTATAAATATTTGAATCACATTATTTTTAATGTTTTTAGCTCATTATTTTAAATAAAATTAAGTTATCAAGATTATTGTGTAACGTTTTATTGTTTTTGGTAACGTAATTTTTCAAAGTTGCTTTAGATTCTTAAATAACATTCTGGTAAACAGTATAAATGTTTAACTAAGTATAGATCACTACATTTTGTCGTATATTTTTTATGGATTTTTGTATTTAAAATATCTTTGTGCCTGATCTGTAATGCATATATACTAAAATATATTAAACTACCGTTTTTAATTTTTCAGACCCAGAAGGTATATGTTTGTGTCAGTTTTTGCAAGTTGACGCGCTATTTATCCTAATGCAGTTCATGCTTTCTAACTAATAATATAACTAAGAATATAACGAAATATAACAAATTAATATGTATATTAGACTGACAGAGGGCTTGTTTTTATGGCTAATTAATAAACTATATTGAATATGCATTTAGTTTTTTAGTTGATCTCTCTTTTTTAACTCTGATTTTTGCTCACCGCTAATAATAATCGGTTGATGGCTGTTTGAAATTTACTTATTTAACTGTGTATTTTTAGGGTTAATTTTAATAAAGATTATTTCCGAAATATTAATTGAGCATAATAAATATTCAAATGTATTGTACATTGTCCAATATTGCTTGCTGACCTCATTTTTGTCATTTTTGTATATAGTTTTATAGATGTGTACTTAAAATATAATAAAGTTCTTATTACTGGATAAAACTGCATAACTTTTATAATATGTAAATCAAATTGAAACTCAAAATTCTTGCATGGAATTTTATCATATATAAACAAAATAATGTGTAATATTCATTAGCTATATGTGTCATATTCTTCGTGTAGCACGTCGATTGATTGAAGAAATTACCGCACAGGCAGCACGCAATGTTCAAGATTACCATGCGCGAAGTAAGACCATTTCTCGCGTGATATTTTTTATCTTATTATAGTACACAATAATCCCTCGGTGGTGTATTTAGAGGGTATGGCATGCCTGTGATAATATAATGCACTAACATTACAGTAATCTTAACGGTCATTATCTATATATGTGACAAACATAAATGTCACATTTAGTGGAATATTTTTGATCTTCGATTTCAGAATATTCATCACACACATTTGCATACTTTTTTTAATAGTGTAAACTATTGAAAACATTTCGTCAATATCTATGACCATGAACAGTTACATTTGGATATGATAGATTTTATCTACTGGCTAGGTAGTTATTTAAATGTTATTCTTAAATTAATTATAAAAATTAAACTGTTTAATGGCACACTACTTACTATTACACTAGTAGCATATTTTTTTGTAATAATAATTTTTTTATTTTACTAAAATAAATTTTAGTGATTTAAACTGGACTCATTAATAAATTAATAATATGACTCAGTTATCAATATTGAACTTTATTATGAGCAGCTTGATGTTTCTTGTATGTGTACTAATGATTCATGTATTTTTGTATGCGTAAATCAAATGTCGTAAATTGGTTAAGTTGTACATTTATTAATAAGTCATTGAACAAAAACTGTTATGGCCTTAAATATAAAAATAAATCATGACTGTATACCTACACGTGTTGCACAACAACTACTACGTAATCAAAACATCATACCACTTTGAAGGTCGCTTTCATGGATTTGTATAGTTAAAGCCGATAAAGTCCATACTGTATATTTTGTATTCTGTGTAGAGTATAGTATATTTGTGTCTTGCCAAAATATCGCATCATTTTGAAAGTCAAATTTTTAATCGAACCATAATTTATGGTTATATTTAGACATTAAAAATCCCATTAGTCTATTAATAGTAGATATCGGAAACATGATTTCTGTGATAACTAGTAACTAGTGGTAAGTAACAATAAACTTTTAAAGTAAATACAACATAAAAGCGTTTGTTTAGTGTGATATATATACAATATGTATATATTTATATAATAATAAAATAAAGAAACGCAAATCTGTGATGTGTATAAATTTTAAACAATTTTATTATAGAATTTGAGTCAATATCAGGTTAATAATTTTGTTCTATCGATAACACTAACAGATAATTCCACTGTTATTAAACTTAATTATTTAATGATGGTCAGTTCTTTATAAAATTACTGTTTAAAATAATGCAAACGAAATGCACAATATACAAGAGATATAAGATATCTCAACACGAAAAATAATAATTAATACATTTTATGATATGGCAAGTGTAATAATTGGGTTTTTCTGAAATATTTCAGAATATACAATGTTTCCCTAACAATACTATAAATTGAGTATTTTGTCAAACAAATCGACACTTAAAACATATATTAATCACATTATATAAATATAAAGTAGTTATCAGGGTAACATTTATCTATTCAATTTAATATTTTAATAAAACATAATATTATCTAAATATTTCAAAACAAATGTATCCAACTTGTGTTTGCATAGTGCAAATGTTTGTTCGATATCATGAGAATTTCGTAGAATCTGAGTGAAGGTAATATTCTTGATTATTTTGTAGTTGTTGTTGGTATTTCGTTTCCATGACATTAGAATCCTTATAGTACTTTGATTGACATGCTCATTGATCGTAGTTTAGTGGTGGACTGTAATAAGTCTGGCTTGATTAGGTAGCTAAGAAAACTATTTCTGAAAAATCAATTATGAATATCGATCTATTTTGTGATATGATTGATAGAGACAATTAAACATCATTATATGCCTTCATAATCTAACCTATTGCATACAATTTCTTTCCAATAAAGCAATTTATTTACGCATATAACAATTACCGTATTGTACTTGTGAATATAACCGTTATGCCCTTTTTACTTTCTTTCTAATGCTGCTCACGCTTGCTAATGGCTATCAACTAAATCAGATAAAGCTCGCGAGAAACCTGGTGTCCCTTACAATGACCGGGACCGGACTAGGCCCAAGAGGGCGGCCCCACCAGCCAACAACAGTCAGCGACGTCGAATACAACCCCCCGCCTCTGTGACTCAAAACCCTAAACGTTCCAATCCACCTCGGCCCAGCCGAAAATAGATAGACTATAACATACTTGACTTGGAAACTTATTTTAGCGCCGTATATAGAGACAAAAAGCAATATTTTATTATTTACTGTACATATAATTATTTTACTGTATCATTCATATTATACATCCATGTAGACCTATGCTCAGGAAGAACAATACTGGCATCTATATAGTTGGGTAAACTTGCGTTTTGGTCTCTCCCAATGTCGCAACTTAGTATTATTTGACATAATTTCTCGTCTTATTTGACTTTTTTTTATTGTACCTTGGCAACATTGTACTGGCAGAAATTCGGCTCTAAATATTGAATTTTAATAATATTGTTAAAAACAAACAGGAATAAACCAATTAAAGAAGACTTGTAAACAAATTGGATTTAAATTTAGGTAAGTTACATATTATTAAAAGTGTATTCCACGTTTTTGTATACAATTATAGAACGTTGATGGAGCTTTTGTTTGCCTCTGTTGTGTGTACTCTTAACGCTTGCCTGATCGATGTAGCGCAGTGTGTAAATAAATTACTGCTTCTTTGCCTTATTGCATAATCTGAGTCAATAAATATCTCATTGACAATGTTACGTGGAAATGATTACTCATCACGCGATTTTATACTTCATGGAAAGTGTAGGCGATAATTATTTCCAAAATATAGATAGAATAACTTTCTTTTCATTTATAATGGTATAATAATTATGATAAGGTAATAATACCTGTAAGATGGCAATTTTATGTAATAATTATGATAGTTCATCCTTGATTTAATTAGCTCAGTACTGCTTAATAGTTATTTTATTAATGCGTTAAATATTTAACCGATATGTGCTATATAGGCAACCACCAAACCAAATGTCAAGCCTATAAGATATAGCATTATCTTATTAAACACAATCCTTGATTCTAACCATTTCCAATGAAGTTTGTTCACATTTGAGATTTCCATATATTAAGGATTTTATTAATTGTAATTTTTTTTTGTTGTTGATATATGACCATAGTACTACATACATTATATATTTGCATTAGTATATTAGTATAAATTAATTATGTTTCTTATGAATATATTAATTAAAGGAAATTGAACATGAATCAGAATGGTATTTTGATTTTTCCTTCATTAATATTACATTTAAAGTGAATAATTAAGTTTTTATGCAACATTTAAAACAAAAAACAAAGTTTACATTAACACAATTTAAATTATTTATCGATTTTAACGATATTATGGTAATGTAAAAATAGTTGGTAATGTATTATTATATGTTGTAGAGATATTGTAAGCAAGAATGATTCAAATAACAGAAAACGTAGGTCGTTGTGGAGTTAGTATATAAATATTGATGTAGTCAACATTTTGCTTTTTGTAATATTATATATCTTATTTATGTTTTAAATGTTTTATATGTATTTATGTCTATTGACGTACAATCATTGTTTATCTTTTTTTAATTTATATAACAAATTCAAAGTACTTACATAATGTGTCGATGTCATTTTGCTAAAATGAAAGTATATAATTTACCAAAATTAAATTGTATAATTATGCAAATTATTATAATTGTATTTATTGTTACTGTTTAAATTTAAATATTAGTTTGTTTAAAACAACTACCTAATGAATCCCATATTTACATAAACAAATTTAATGAGTTACTGACAGCAATGTTATATATTGATTACCTACAGCTATCGAGGATCACAAACCGTTACAACATGGAGGTGAGGTTATTTTATTTTACACTTTTAACATTTCTTATGTACTTCGGACTTTAAATTATGCGTGATATATTTCTGATGAAATTTTGCAGTTTACTTATAACGAAACACGTATGTTTAATTTTATGAAATTGCAATATATAAAGTTGATATTCCGTTTATTAATTAACTCTTGCAACCTCCACAACGTATTGTTTTTGATTAGCAATTTTTTCTTATTAATAATAGAATTAGGTATTTTTCCCTTTTGAATTTTTTAACTATATACAATATATAGACAATTTATGGGCGAAACTTTAATATTTCCTTCTTCATTATATTTACACCAGAGGATAAGTAAGATAAGGAGGCCTAGTCAAACAGGTTAAATCAGTTCATTCATTTATGCACTGCAGGTTATATGATCTTAGTTATTTGATGGTCAAATAGTAACAAGTAAAAACAATTGGGTACAAATATAAAACCTGCCCAAGAGAGGGGGAATTCGGGGGGGCTTCGCCAAGGGAAGGGGTAGGAAAAAGAGAAGAGAACAAATAAAGGGAGGGGAGGAAAATGAGAAAAATAAGGTGGAAAGGAGGAAAAAAGTGAGAGGGGGGGAGGTTCAAGTTTGAATTCCTTCCACCCCCCTCCCAGAAAAAAACTCCTGGGCAGGGTGTGGCCTATTGCGGATAAAAAATGGACTATTGGCACTGTTGACCAAATAGACTGTTGACCTAATGGGAGTGAATCATTGTATTTTTGTGCTGCCTATGTAAGATACTTTATATTTAGTACAAATTAGTTTGTACACACTATTTATTTTATGAGACATGATTTGTTTTTGAGGGTACAGGGTGTTAGGTTACATTCGAATGATGTTTCTTTGTTTTACATGAGATTTTTTTATTGTTTAAGTTTTCTCAAAATTCTTATGGGTTTCTTAGTGAGTTTTAGTGGCCTGCAGACGTTTGGCTTGAGTTATAGGAGACGTTCGTGAATGTTGTTAATAGCCTCGGACCCTGGCACAGATGTGTAGAACGCAGTGACTTATAGGCTAAAGGTGAATTTGAAATTGCTATAGCAAGCTGTTGATGTCTCTGAGGAGTTGGTTCCTGTTATTAAAATAAGCTTAGACGTCTTTGAGTAATGGAGATAATAATTTGGTCGGTACCCTGAAGATCTTAAAGGTTGTGATTCGAATGTCAGATACAATTGGTCGAATTTTGTTTAAATCAACCAACAAAGCATAACATTTTTATAATTTGAAATAATATTGCGTTATATATATCGAATATTATTTATTAATCGTTGTTTTTCCGTGAATTTCGTGATTTCCTTTTTTCAGTCTCTAATCAGTTATTTGCTTGAAAAACACAGATAACCCATTAAACTAATTAAATACTAAATTATATAATTTTGAATTTATTTTACTAAATCATTAGATGTATAATAATAGAAAATGAAACGAGGTTTACTAATTTTCATGTATAGGGAAACATATATTAAGGGAAACAATAATCTTAGAACTTATAAAAAAGCCGATGGCCTCCCATCTGTGTAAACTACAGTTAAATGTCTACGGCCCACTCCTCCTTGTGCAGACACCGACACTTGGCTGCTAACACTGGAGACCGGGGATGCCCAGCCCGCTATGACCGTCTCCTCCACCGACATCCAGATGATCGTGGTGGGCCGGCAGACTGTCAGCGACCTGATCACGCTGTGCCGCGCCCGGGACGATCCCTCCACTGGCATCCTCGCTGCCGGCAGTAGGCGGGACTTCCCGCTCCAGCTGGACGGGGAGGAGCTTGGAGGGCTGGTCAAACTGCGCTTCATCAGTCAGCAGGAGCTGCAGCCCATAGTAGGTTATGCGGGGAGGTGTAGTATTGCAATTTTGTTATATCGGTTATTTCTATGGGTTTTGGAAAAGTCGATGGAAGGATGACAAAATTGATGATAGATGTCTCGGGACAATGTTTTGCTCGTATTTAAAAATGAATTTATCTTTACTTTGTAGTGAAATCTAACGTTTAAATTGAAATAATTTAAGTAATTATACATTTTATGTAAATGTGACAAAATACTTGTTGACCGTCCTCACATGACGGAATAAATTTTCCCATTTTCAAAAAGCATTAAATACTACAATTGTGAACAAAAGGATCAAACATTGTTGGTAGAGCATTTTCAAGAAAATATGAAAATGCACAGTGATAAAATTTCAATCAAATCCTTTATTTGTATTTACTAATATTTTATTTATAATTAATTGCGAAAATTTGGAGTACAATGTGTATAGTTTACGATCTGTTGTCGTTAAGTATTACTATTATATAAACATATACCATTACATAGGTATGATTTTAAGCAAGTAATAATTTTAACTACCTATAACAAAAAAAATGATTACCCTTTGGTGCCAAACTAATTCCCAAGGCAGGGTAACTTTGTTTGAACTTCAAACTTTGAGATTTTTTTAAATGTAAATCTTGAATCCTACTTCGGATCGAGTTCATCATAATAGCATGCAGTCACAACCTAAAAGTAAAGTTTAAGTATAGGAATCTATACATTACAATTTTACGACACATTTATGTAGCATTAATAATTGAAATTATGGTTATACAATATATCGCATTAGAATTTTCAAGAATTATAAAATTCTTTTTATTTCAAGGTATTGTATGTAATATATCAATTGAGTAATCTTTTTATGCAGCTTTTAATGCCTTAAATGTCTCAACATATTCAAGGATGGCGAGAGAGCACATTGCTTCCAATACATCAATCTTTGACAGGGAGATTCCGCAGTGTTAAGCAGAATTCTGCTTAGTTTCCAGTGAATATATCCTCGTGCATAGTTTCTCTTTTCACATACAAGTTTCACATTACAGGCTTTGATCGAGTATTCCACGCTCACCCAATCCATAATACAGACTATTGATGGGCCCCAGTTAGTAGGAGATAGAGTTCTTGTGGTTGGTGCGATGCCAATGTTGAAGACTCTTTAAACGCCTGAGTCTTTGTATGAATGAGTTATCTTCTCACCACAGGATCTTCTTTTGTTGACCTCCATGATAAGGACGTTGTTAGTATATTGACGATGTCGGACAATTAATTATTCAATAACAATGTCAACGTCATTGCACAAACGATACATGTCGGTGTCTTCTCTTGAACTACACCTTTTTCTTTCTTTACAAATTTAAACAATATCACTTCAAAGTATTCATAGAGATTGTGATCATTCGCATATTGTGGTATATGCGTATTATAGCGACGTTTTGTCGCTGAAAATGCGTTTTCCTGAAATGATTGTCCTTATTTAAATTAAAAAATTTACCAACGTATTTCAACACTGTTTAACAATTTTTATTGAAGTCTTGGAAAAGCATTGCAATCCTATCTAACTGCATCCTTACGAACGTCGGTAGGATGAGACCTCGACATCGGCGGCGACAGATCGCGGTGGCGGCGGCTGGTTCCTGCAGCGTCTGCGACTGGTCAGTATGGTGGACCCCGGAGAGGACTTCCGGGTGGAGGTGGGTCGATGGATGCGTCATGGGCCGTCGGGTGATGACGTGATTATGGAGGTTCCCATTGGCAAGGATCCACTTTCTGGTGAGAGTTGGGGTTACTTGTTACTTATTGATTTATACGTTGTTTTATACTATGATACTAATAAATATTATTCATAAAGGCTTAACTTTTTGATAGCGTATTAAATTGTTTATAAATGTTAACGCATAAATCTCCTAGAAATAAATAATGACATTATTAAAGAACCACTTTCCTATGAAATAAAACCTTATTGATCGAATATTTCTTCAAATTATTACGCAGTTTTTCACATTTTTTGTGAAAACATAAGCGAATTGGGGACAACAGAATTAGTCCACTCTATTTGCATTAGTGCTCATTTACGTGTTACATTAGTTATTGCATTTACTTATAACTATAAATAAATATTAGTTGTTTAATATTTCAAAGCAACACATTATATAGTGCTGACAGTGTATAACCTAATCAATTATGTAAAAATGTATTTTAGTCTATTATTGTAATTATGCGTATATTGAAGTGAGTGTAACAATTTTAATAATGGGTTTAAAATATTAAATAAATCCCTTTTTAGTAGATACTACCGCTATATACCTATATCTCCAGTGTTCTGATTTTCAGTGATGATTTCTTTATCATATCGTTAAAGTAGAATATATATAATATAATACTACAAACATTAATTTTAAAGAAGAAATTGTACAAATTACTATCCTATACTTTACTTAATACATACATTATATGCTTATCTTGCTAATATTAATTCAAACGTTATTAATTACGAAAAGAGTTTATGATACCAATAAGATTTTTATGTTTTCTGTATTTTATTTGATTGTTGCTTTTTCGATTATGTTATTTTATTTTTTCGATTATTATTAATTAATTTATTATTTTATTTATTATTATTATTATTTTTCAGATTATATTTCACTTATTATTAATAACAACAAAATCTGGAATTAAATAAAATGATAGCTAAGTAAACATTTAAATATAATAGTGTATTACTCATTGTAATTTCACTAAAGTGTCATTTTTTACGAAATTTATAATACTTATATAATTTTTTATCGAATGCGAACTATTGGGTCTTTTTTTTATTATAATATGAATAATATCATTTAATTTAATATTTTTCACTAAAATATGGTTTATTAAACACAAAAAACATGTTTTGTTTTATCGACATGTTGTATCTAGTGGTTTATAATACAAAAAAATTAAAATATTTATATGTATGACTTTATATTACATAATTTACTATATTTAAAAAATTCAGAAACGAACTTCTGTCACTTTATACAAAAATTCTATAAATTTCAAATTCTTTTATTTGTTTACAAAAATATATAAAAACGTAATTTGTATCTATCTTGACATTTGTTAGTTTATTTTACAAACATGCAAAGTATAATAATAGTTCCATTATAACACAATAATACTAAATTATGTTTCCCGTGGTTTTTAGAAATGAGAAGAAAATAGTGTTATATTAAACTGTTTATTCTTTAATAGAAAAATACATACACTAGCGTATGAAGAAATTAAGTACATAAATGGCTTTGATCCGTATAAATAAATGCATACATTTGGATAAAATAAACAAACTTTAGATGGCTAGTGTTACGTTAGATATACTTTGTTTTTTTATAAGATTCGTGATATTCTGTTTAAATAAACTGTCATTGATCCTGAAATAGAGTAAAATAAAATTATATATTTGTTTATTATAACAGGTTGCTTTTAAAAATATATTTTTAATATGGTTAAAAATATTTCTCGGAAAAAGTCAACCAAATATATTTTAAATTGTTATAATCCTATTTAAAAAATTATAAACTGGATAGATTAATATTATTACTGACAAGTTAAACTATTTAGCAAAACAATTATACTGAATAAAAATATATAAAGATACACGCCAACCATTTGCAGACTGCTCTATCTGTACTTTGTTCCACAGCAGACTATAATCGTGAAGGTAATTTGAACTCGTTTGAATTTTTTTAATCCTCATAAATCTATTTTTAATTTACAACTGCACAAATATTTCAGCATTGCATAATTCCCAGTTTAATGTTTTTTATTGTATAATAATTTCAAATATAATGAGGTAACTCCAGGTATGTATATTTATCTTCTTCACAAATGCAATTTCTTTGTATAATTACAATAGGTATATATTATAACAATGGTCATATGCTGGGATTCTATATTTATATTTATAAGTTTAACTTTATATATTTTTGTTAAAACGACCAAAATGTGTAATTCATTTAATATTATTTCATAACAACATTATGTATTATAAAAACTTAATATATTTCTTTATGATAAAAAATAATTATTAGGTAAATATTAATACATTCATGTTATCTAAAAAATGTAGTATAATTTTATTCAATTGTATGTTACTATCTAAATTAACTTTTTTTGTATGTTCTACTACGTTGACCTAGAACTTGGAACTCCTTTTATATGCATTATTAAGTGGCGTATATGTTTAAGTTCTATATTTGTTGAGAAATGTTTTCACGAAAATTGTATCGAATAATTATTTTATTTAATACTATCAATTTATTTTGCTAATTTTCTAAATTCTTTCTATTTGTATTCACCAAATTTTAAATTGTGCACATTTCTAATTAATGTATATAAACTATATAGTTAACAGCTTATTTTAAAAACGTTTGGATTGCCTATATTAGAGTTGCACTTATTGCTATATTTAATTTTGAGCAAATGTAAAATAAAATATTAATAATAATACATTAGTGTAAAAATAGACTATTTAATACATTTTGTTTGGTTTCCCATTTAAATATTTTGAATTCAAAAGACAGCGCTTTAATGTATTCCATAAGTCACATTTAGTTTACATAAATCTTTATTTTACATGAAAAACATATTCAGGTATTTTTTATCCTTAATACTACATTTGATATTATCAGTAGTATTTGTATGTATATATATATTGATAGTATTCATCTTATCGAAAGTGTATCCCCATAGCTTGTAAATATCGTCATGTCTTTAATACGATCACATAGTGTCCAGTCTTGAACAGCAGGCGGATTTGAATTTTCGTCATAATAAAGCATTTTAACACTTCCATTTTCTAACTCATTGTAAAATGTGTTCATTAGTATCATGACATCTGGAGAGTTAATTTCAACTAAACCAATTTGTACAGAATCGTTTGCAGTGGTCCAGATTAGTTCAGAATTATTTTTCATAAAATTGAAGTCGCAATTTTAAAGTTGCGAAACACTTTCCCTGAAGACAACTCATTGTTCTAATCCATAGGTCTTGAATATTAGAATATCTAGTGTGCCAGCCTTTATAGTAGGAAGCATATATCGGATGCATTCTAGGCTGTCGAAATTCTGAACAGTTAACTGACCACACTGAGAAGAATTTTGATCGTGAAACTTGAACTTATTTTTAGTAATTTCACACTTTTTGATATCTAAAATTTCAATATAATTAATTTGACAAAATTCTTTTGGACGCTTGCCAAATGAAAATACATCGGTTTCCGTGACAATGGTAATTGATGCAGTTACTTGTGCTATGCATTTTAGATGTTCGTCACTGATTTGTGGTAGTTGGTGAGACATGGGTATTATAAATATGATGTATCTCTTTTTAGTGTAAATCTCACAGTAAGAGACTAATCGTAGTAGTAGTACTAAATAATATAGTAGTACAAGTAATATAATTATTATGTTAAAGCAGCCAATGTTGAATAATTGTGACTTCAAGTTCGTTAAAGCAAAATAAATGAATACTTTATTTTTTATGAAAATATTCATTGTGAATGAATATATAATTCACTAAAACACGGTGTAGATATCTCTTCTAATGATTCTTCTCAGTGACGTACAATTGACTATCAAATGCTTTCAATGTCTTTGATCTATATATACTTCACTATAATATAATAATAATAATAATAGACGGACACACCTCTACTATAATATACCAATATTTGTTTAGTTATTATGACCTACTTATTGTCGTACTATCAGCTTATGTATCAGTAAGCAGTAGGGTAGAGTTGAATACTTCTTTTTTTAAGTGCCAATGTACTGAGATGAATGATCTAATGAACGACATAACGTTTATAATACTAAAGTATATAATTTAAACAATAAAATATATGACTTTTTAAAACTTAATTTACAATATTTAAAAAAATTCAGCAACGAACTTCTGTCATCTAATACAAAAACTCAATAAATTTAAAATTCTCTTCATTGTTAACAAAAATACCTCAAAACGTAAACAGTGTCTATCTTGACATTTGTTAGTTTATTTTACAAACATACAAAGTATAATAATAGTTCCATTGTAACACAATAATATTAAATTATATTTCCGGTGGTTTTTAAAAAAAGAATAAAATAGTTTTATATTAAACTGTTTATTCTTTAATAGAAAGATATATACACTAGCGTATAAAAAAACTAAGTACATAAATGGCTTTGATCTGTATAAATAAATGCATACATTTGGATAAAATGAACAAACTTTGACTAGTGTTACGTTTGGTTTTGTGGAATGGGATGGCCGAGTGATTAAGACGCTGGTTTGCGGATGTCGAGGGTGTTGTATCGGAGCATGTTCGTGTCCGCCCTTGGACTCTCCCATTCCTGGCTAGCAGCTGTGCTAGTCGAGAGTTAGCGACCTTTAATGGGTTCGTTTGGTATGAAAAACGTGAGTGACCGTAGCTCTATGTAAGAGTCATTGGTGAAGTGGGCGCTCTTCATAAACTAATCACTACTCCAGAATCAGGGCCCTTGATCCGTCTTTGAGTGTTTATTTAGCAGGTTTCTACGTTAAATACATAATTTAAGTTAGGTATATTTTGTTTTTTATCAGGTTCGTGATATTCTGTTTGAATAAATTGTCAACGGTCCTGAAATCCATTAAAATAAAATTCTGTTCCAGACAAGGCCATTTACACACATTCGCAAAATTATAATCCTGATAAATATTTTTATATATGGTTTATTTATAACTGCATAAATATTTTAGAATTGCGTAATTCTATGCTAAATGTTTTATATGGTAGTATCTTAAAATATTATTAGGTAAGTGTTTTACATACCATTTTATTAATAATATGAGAAATCATACTGTTTGTCACTATAGATTAAACAAGAACAGAAAATTAAAAATAAAAACATAAAATTAAAAATCAATAAATGTAGTATAAGT
>JAUZND010086974.1:0-15513 GCA_034780555.1 Coelogynopora nodosa | reverse complement strand
TAGAAATGAGTCATAAATGTCACGGGGGGGGGTGAGTCATTAAAAAAAAGTGGGCGGGAGGGGGGGATGAAGTAGAAGTCACACTCCCATACTACTTAAACCCTCATGAATAAATAAATTTAAAAATATTTTTTAACAAAATACCTATAATTAAAAAATAATAATTTAGTCACAATAAAATATAATATAAGTCACAGGAATAGTTTAAATTTAAAAATGAACAGTTTATCTTAGTCATAAAAACAACACTGAAAGCAGTGAGGATCGAGAAATATAAGGGGAAGTTGGATTAATAGAATTTAAAATGTTATATAGAGAAACACATAAAATCTTAATGAAATTAAAAGAAGGACAACAAAAATGATTTCATACCTGGATAGAGATTTTCTGAAAATTAAAAAACTGTATTAAATTCTTATGTACAAGAATATTACATTGAAACAGTAATTATAAGTTAACAAGTAATATATTGTAATCATAATAAAGTGTTAATACCGTTAATTAATTTAGTTTGTCAATTTCAAATGTTCAATTTAAGAAAGAATTTATTTGAACGAAAGTTTTATTTACATGAAAATATAATAACTGAAGATTTTCAAAAAAATAATTCAATTTAATATAAGAGTATCAAATAAGAAAAAGAAACATTCGATTAAAATAAAATAACATCATTTTGTAAAAATGTAAAACGACCTCATAAGTAGCACAATCCTTAAAATATTCAACCTTATATTTATTTCGAAAATTCAGTTTTTATTAATACTTAATTATGAAATGGAAAATTAGCCATTTAAAACAAAAAACAAATCTACTTATCCAAAGAAATAACGTAGTAAAATGGCATTAGGCAAGCTACGGTATATATATATATATGTATAATAACAAGCCGGACCGATTTTCTAAAACATATTTATCATGTACAGTTTAACATACTTATCATTGGAATAATAATGTAATACCTGAATTTCTAAACGAACATAAATAATATAGAAAAGCAATAAATAAAGTGTTTTATATTCAAACATAATGGCTTTTTGTCAACAGCAATAATATATATATACATGCATAAAACATGCTTAATATGAAGCATCTACAGTTACGAATAAAATGATCAAAACATTGGGTAGCATAAAATACTGAGGTAACTTAACTGTTTACCTTTTTCAAAGAATTATCAACGCGTTGATCTGCTGACAGAGAATTCTCCCGTTCTATTCTGACTCTCTGGAAAAATTTACCGTCCAATCTTAGAAACCAAAATTGTTTTTCGAAATTTAAAAGGAATCTAAAAAAACATATTTTTCACGTGAGCGTAACCTCCTTCAACTCAACAAACCGAACACTCTCTACTAAAACCGTTCGTATTTCGCTATAAAGGATGCTTTAGGTTCCATGTGTTTTTGTCTTTACGTTCGATCCTCGATCCTCGATATACAATATATATAAGTATCATTATTACAATGTATAACACCACATGGGATAACTGCAATAAATTTGACATATTATGTAAATAAACAATTCAGGGTTCCCACGTCGTTTTCATGCATAAATTCCAAGAGTTGTCAACAAAAATCAGGGACCTAATTCGAAAAAGTTAAGCCAATGTATATAAAATCCTCCAAAGTTAAAATATTCTGTTGTATAATGTAGTGTACAATATCAAAAAATGCATTTGCCTGAAAATCAAAACATTGAAAACATAATCTAAAAATGTAGGAGCACAGGAACCCTGAGTCTACGCTAAACCAGTTTCGGAAACCAATCGCCATAATCGAAAGAAAACCGTATACAAATAGAACTCATGCAACCGTCGACACGTTCAACCCAGTAGTCCACCCACCTCGGCCCGCTCCTGCCAACTCCTCAGAGCACTGAACGCCCGCCGGTCCTCCCTACTCAGGTGCACCACCACCTGCCCGTCATCCAGCGCCTCTACGCCCCGGTTGTGGTCCACAATTCGCGACTTCAGATCGTTGAGTGGGCCGCATTGGGTATGTTGGGGGGTGCTGCCTCTGCCCCTCAGCAGGACGCCGCCGGGATGTCGCAGTCGATCGGCGGCATCAGCCAGAGAGTCGGCCATGCTGTTGAGGTAGCGACGGCTTCTTCCGGTCCGCTGCCCGAGGGGGACCTCCAGTTCGGTGGTTGTGGGTGGTGGTTGTGTTGCGCTCTCGTTGGAGGAGCCGGCCTGCCACAGTGTGTAAAGTCTGGTTACTGTGGACCCTACCCATCATACTCGCCGGGTTTGTAGGGACATAGCGAAAATAGAGGCCAATACTTCTCTCAGATGCTCATGTAAGTTTTAATGAAAACATATTTTTGTATTAATGAAAATGTGAGTTTTATATTAATGAAACAAGTTTTTCGTTTTAATCACGAACAAAAAACAGATTGCTGAAATATTTAAAAAACCTTATTTTAATATGAGAAAAATATTTTCCAATACATTAAAAAATGATAATTTTCTGAAAAAATTCAAGGCCCTATAATTTTATTAAGGAATTCTGAGATTTTTTCTTATTATGAATATTCTCAGAAGTCTACATAATATAGCAATTAATTGCTTTTCAGAGGTGTCAGAAGTAAGTTAAAAGGGTCAAGAATAATATTATCATTTTTATTGGACATATAAAAGCACATATTTTTAATATGAAAATGGTACTGCAAGACGCCAATAAAAACTTCTAAATTATATAACGTAAAATTTTTGGAAAGCTATTTCCTTTCTGCTTCTGCCCTTTCTTTTTCCAGAATGCATCGGCGATAATTTTGTTACGCGGAAATGCAATATCGAGTAATTTTTGACAAGCATACTGAAGCTGTTCTAACTGTTGGCTGACATGCAAACAAGATTTTGTTACCTTTCATTATCACCTAACCATAATTTACGATTTCACAGTCTCCTCGGCAAGGCAACTGCGTTTTCATGGGGTACCACGAAGACAGCTTTCATCGAATTGCACAGTAGAGGAAATTTCTTAGTTTCTTCAATTTTAATGAGCGGTACATATTGTAAGATTATTCTGTGACTGGTGTACTGTTGTGTGAGTATGGAATGTTTAGTAAAATAAGAAACTTCTACCTCAAACGATCCCTGATTTTCTTTGGAAATCACGAAGCCAAAGATATAGTTGTGATTTTCAGGAATCAACTACAATTTCCGGGAATTCGGAACACACTAAGAGCATTGTATAATGATATGGTTCTATATGTTTATATTACGTTTCATATTTAACTTTTGACATAAACTTACAAATTTAAATAAATTTATTTAGCTATGGTAATATCGTATTCCTAGAAGCCGAATACATGGTAATTATAATTAGTACATCCAGGTTTAAATAAAATAAAATCATGTCAATAACGCTAAATATGTAGTAATGCCAAACATTCATGGCAACTAGCACCGACCTGCTGGATCTCAATCTGCTCCAAAGTGTCATTTTCGCCAGCTCCATCGTTGGACACCACCTCGCTGAACGGGGCGATCTGAACAGCTGCATTCTGATTCCAGTCATCGCGGCGAAACTTGTTCAACAGAATTCCCGACTTTACGATAGAGGCGCGAGTTGGCCTGGTCCTGGGTCCTTTCGGTCGGTCTGCTTCTAGCATTTCACGCTGAGCTTTAAATTCTTCCGACGCTGATTTCCGGAAGGGTCTATTAAATAGAGTTTTCCGTTGATCAAACACCCTGAATATACCTTTAGATTTTACCGGAGCCTGTGACTGTGACGAAGATCTTGTAAGTGTAGTTCTTGGAATACTTTTTTCAGGTGACACGGGTGGCGCAGTACAACCCTCGAGGCTAATTTCTTCAGTATTATCATACAGATATGAAGTGACTGTAGACCCTCCAGCTGAACTATTGTCGGGATTGGGTGTTTTGGCAGTGACTGGACTGACTACGGGTAGAGACTTCTGAGGTTCTTTACAACCGGCAGAACTTACCTTAGTGGCAATTTGATAGGAGGCAGGCTTTATCAATGATTCGAGGGGGAGATAGTTGTACTTCTCAGGTTTAGAAATGGGTGTTTGACTGGATGTAGCAGCATTTACAGGCTGACTTAGAGCACTTTTTGATTTTTTCAATATGGGTGCTGACTTTTTTGAAACATTTTTTGATTGAGTTTCATTGGAAATCACATTAGTTTGACCAGGCTCTAGGGACGGTAATTGTTGTTTTGGTAAACTTTCAACATTTTGCCCAATCTTCGGTTTCATAAATGCTCGAGTTAAGTCTTCAGAAATTTGGCCTATTTCAGGGATTACTTCCGGGATTGGTCGGATTGGAGCAGCACAAGCGGGTGGTGCACTAAGGTGATTAATATCTTGTGATTGATGTATTAAAAACGTGCTCCTTTTAACGGATGCTTTTCCTGAGGGGTCAGCAGTTATAACATTTCGCTCCCGATGGTCTACAGCGGGCGGTGCGGACCTTATGTCGACCGTGGCAAATGAACTCAATCGATGACGATAGTTCTTACAAATCGGCCGGTCCGAAGCTCTCTCTAATTTTGGCGATGGAGCATTCATTGTAGACACTATCGTGTAAAAGAGGTACACAGGCACATATAATATAGTCTAACCATTGTTGACAGTATAGCATTTAAATATTATGTATGCGCAAAAAACATATTTTCAAAGGATTTTATATATTAATATCATGTATCATAAATGTTAATTATATCATCATATTGTGTTTTTTAATTATTGAAATACTTGTACCTAATAGTTTTTTAACTATATTAACGATACAACCCACACCATACTACTTGTAATTAGTATAGCGCAATCGACCATTTAAAGAAGTGATATTATAGTCAGTTTTGTGACGTCAATTTGATTGTTGGCAAATGGATTGTTTTAAACGAGTTACGGAATGTGACAAATCTAAAATTCAGAGTGGCCACTATCCCTGACTTAACTTCCATAATTCGATATTTTCTGAAATGTTTATGTATTTGGTACATAATTAGTTGAATGTACTGAATTAACTTTTTATAATACATGAAATTTAAGTGAAAAATAGGTCAATATGGCAGAACACTGTCCCACTTGGCAAAAAAATTACGAAAGTTCTATCTAAATACTATTTTTTAAATTACAGTAAAAATGAAATTCTCTGACTATCTTATTTTTCCTCAATTCCCCGACAAGTCTCCCCCTATTGAGTGACCAAGCTTGGAGATAGATAGTCCCCAAAGCTACCTGGTAGATCCGGTACCAACTAAACACTAACAAATGACCCGAAATAGGGGCGTTGGAGCTGACCCGGCAGAATTCTTTAGATTTTATGGGGGCTACACGACATAAGTAGAAAAATATTTGTCCCCACGCCATAAATTGTATCTGAAGGGCCCTCCTGGACTTTTTACTATCAATGTCAAAAAAACTTCAGGCGGCGCTAATGCGAAAATGTGCATCATGTAAGACTTGAATACTCATGATGTTGCGTTGATGCTCACCGATACTATTTCGTAGGCTTTTTCGTAGGCTTTTCCGTTTCGCGTTTGGCGAATGGAATTGAAAAATACTCATTTTTTTGGTTGACTGTCGATAGTTGAACATACGGGGGAAGTCATCCTGCATTTCGTCCCTTTCTTCTGTGTCATTCTCATAGTAAGATTCCTATGGGGAAAAAATACCAGAGTTTGAGTTATATATTATTTCTTCATGTTAGATTTCTAAGAACTGGCGAAAATATTTGTAAAGTGCTGAGTTGAAATGATACAATATGAAAACTAATACAGGTCGACTAGAAATTAATAAATATAATATTTAAATGTAGCATCCATACGTGAAGTAACCAAACAGCATTAAAAGCATTTCCAATTATGAAAAAGTAATTTTAAAACT
The DNA here is from genome assembly GCA_034780555.1 of Coelogynopora nodosa. NCBI lineage: Eukaryota > Metazoa > Platyhelminthes > Proseriata > Coelogynoporidae > Coelogynopora > Coelogynopora nodosa. The sequence continues at coordinate 9,660 of JAUZND010086974.1, read as the reverse complement.
GAAATTTGGACAATGCATACTTCATTTGAAATGAGATTAAGTTTATCTAAATTCAATGAAAGAAAAGGCAAACTGATGAACTATATTACTATAGTATTTTCAATGATTTAAACACAACTTTTATAGCGTAAATGGAGTAGGGGACAGATATCGTGGAGTAATTTTTAAATGTTTTAAATTATAACGTTGACTGCTTTACAAACTCCTCTTAAATATTCCATTTAAATTAAGATAATTTGCTTGACAATTTGTTTGATGAATTCATTTTGAAAAACAAATTTTTAATGTTTTATATCCTTCATTCATGCACAGAGCAGGTCAGGCTATAACGAAATTATGATTAGTATTCTATGAAGATGTAAAATAAACAAATGTTTCAGTATATATTTTTTTACAAGAAAGTAAAGTATTTTGTTAGTGTTTACCTATAATAGTATTTACAATAATAATAGCTAAAAATAAGATAGCAACCGGGACACGGTAAACTTAAATGTTAGACATCATGCAATTATTAACAATTAATCTTATAGGAAAGCATATGCTACTAATATAGTTAATTTTATCACAAACTGACTACATTACGTTATGAGGCAAGGTTTATAATTGTTAGTTTTCAGACTTCTATAGAAATATGCTCGGTCCAAATTCATTGTATTATAGGTTAATAATACAATGCAATATTATAAGTTCAATAAACATAAATGTATAATACATTTTCAAAGTAAGGCATACAGCAATGAAGCACTGGAATTATTACTATTCAATATACGATGTGAAGCAAATCTTTTATGGATTTCAACAAAAAATGGTTGAAAATAAAATAAGAAAATCAGAATGAAGAGGGGTGAATTCATCTAAGTCTTACTATAGTCCTATTAGACTTATATGACGGGTTTAAAATGTATTACCTTTAAAATTGAATGTCTAGAATTTCTCACTATTAGATAATGGGAGCTCATTTTTAGGACTTTTAGGCATGATCGGTATTTATCGACTTTAGAGTTAAGAGGGCCTTATAGAGAGCTTTGTAGATAGAGATCCCGCAATGATACGGAACCAATAAGTTAACTATAATAATCCAACCAAGCGTTCACTATATAATAATGTATTTCTAACTTCAGCATTTATCATTCGAAGATGACGCAGTAATATCGTTTAAAAATGCATTTCCTAAAACTTTATAGACTGACTGACTATAAATCAAACAATGACAGACGCCTTGAATTGTCAATAAATTATTAGCGGTTTAGAAAGTTTTGTACAAGGTCTACATTTAAGTTCATTGTTGGGCAAGCAAAGAAGGAAAAAATTAAAACATCCTGTGTGCGCGCAGTGCAGTATGCAGAACCGATGTACAAATCGGACGGCGAGATTAGTCGTTTTGAGTTATATACCTGCATCGTTTATACTTGTCAGGTATCCTAAATATTTATAGTCTAAAATTAATATTTTGTTATCTATGTATTTGTTATTCACTATTTTACTAGTGAGAACAAAATACAAATAAAAATATTATTGTTTTTTCCCAAATATATGTATATCAAAATTAATAAGTTTTTCATAAAATTATAGTGTTTTCAGTTTTAATCAAAAAAAGAGAAATACGACCAATTTTATTATTTTAATAGTAATTTAAGAATTATAACCGTTCAGTCATATTTTTTTTAAAGTCTAAAGTAAAAAATACATATAAAATAAAATACTAATAATTCTATAATCATAATCGAAAAAGGCCACACAGTTTAACTATGATAAACGCATACATACACGTATGTCTACATATAACTGTTTATAAAAAATATGATTTACATTCTTTTGACAAAAGATGAAAATAAATTAGACCAGAGAATGACTGAAATTCATATAAAAAGTTGAGCTCACATCACCCGTGGAAAAGTTTGGAATACGGTCGAATTGTCCAGGAGTATCAACCATACTGAAAGTGATCAATTTTAATAGAAGTATAAGATGTAAACTTATTTTTTTCAAAATAGACAATAACCAACGTATATTTAATTATATTTTATGAAAGTGATTTAAAGCAATGAAAACAAAAATACAAAAACAGAAAAATACCTACATTTAAGGAAACGAAAACAATGCTTGTTTATAATGAAAGTGAACATCAAATAATAAAACGTTAATAATTCCAATCTAAATAGATTATTTTCTATCTGTTTTATTTGACTAAACGAAGTATATTCGTAAAAATAGAATACAAGTGAATATAACAATTCCAACTAAACTCGACTTAGTATTGAAATAAAGTAATTAAAAAAGTAAAAAATGTGTAAGACAATTATTACAATATTATTGTCGAGCATTAATGCTTGAACCAAAACAATCATCACATTATAGGCATGTAGCTATATTGTAAATCACATGATACCATACTACATCGTGTAAATATTTGAAGTAGCGCACTACTAATGTATTTATTACTTTCAAGAATAAAACATAACTAAGTTTTATTTAATTCTATTTTGTATTATTTTAGCATTAAATAATTATTTATACTAAACACTTTAACCGAAATAGAAAACGTGAAGAAAGAAACCTACAGAAATATTTTATATTTTTGGGTGATACTTGACATTTAAGTAGTATAAAACTCAATTTTTTAAATAAAAATAATGATGATACTACATTGTAATACAATATTACGGTAATAATACCCAATTCAGTGAATTTAGCGAAATCAAATTGTATAGAAAAGTTTAACAACCTACTTATATATTAAAATTCTTACTAAGTTATTTCCAGGTGTTTTTATGAAATAAGATCTAGTCTAAAATTAAACAGGTTGTTCAAATATACAAAAGAATCGCATCCTTTAATTATTAATTGAAAATTTAATTATTAATTGAAAAATGGCATATTTAGGAGTGCTGGATCAAATACATATAAATTAAAAGGTTGCAAGAATTACAAACCAATGTTCAGCAGTATCCCAACGACCATAGCAGAGATCAATTCCCCCAAGAAAGGCGATCTTCTGATCAATTATAACCAGTTTCTCGTGATGGGCCCATAGTAATATACCCCCTGTCATGTGATCAGGGTGACGTAATACCTATGGCAAAAAATGGAAATTGTTATACATTGTAAGTATATATAGTATAATAATATAATAAATTAATGTAATAATTGTACTGTTAATTAATATTTACTATAAAACGGCTTTGTGTTATATAACAATATTGCCTAAACTTTGCAGCACTGCAGGGTACCAGTATCATGTCATGTCAAAACTAGATAAAAAATATATAATTATGGTAAACCTAATAAAAGTACAACTTAACTATGACTAAAACTTTATATAATATATTAGTTTCACGCATAATTTTAATCACATGTAATTAAAATTGGAAATATATATCGAAGTTAGACTAGATTTGCGTTTATCAAAACGAAATAATATAAATATAAAATTGTTTTAATAAAGCCACTAGCATCAATTAAACGTTATAAAGCGAGTTAATCACGTCTAAACCATTAAAAATAATAAATAAATAAACTGGAATTTGATATTTTTTTAGAAATATCGTAGTAAATAAATACAATACGATATTAAATTAGAATATAAAAATAAAAAATTGTTTGTTTAAGAAGGATATGGAATATTCAAAAAAGTACATTTTAATTATTATTTATATGTATATAATTTTATTAGTGTAAACATTATACAAACAGCAAAGTGAGGGATTTTTTGGGGGAAATTTACTAAAAATACAGGTTGCTAATGCCTATCTTATGCGCATAGCATAGCAACTATTTAATTACACATAATTGCAGTACGTTAAAACTGTAACTTAATGAAAATTCAAAATGAAATGTATAGTTCCAGATAGCCCTATCGTTCAGTATAAAATGCAGTTATATCGTTATATGTCATTATCATAGATAACTAAAATATGTACACCGCCAACATTTGTGAACGAAGGAACATAGAAATAGAGGGAAATAGAAACGAGGGAAATAGAAATTAATCATATATAATAATCGGTAATCGTTTCTATTCGTTCAGTATAAAGGTATATTTATCTGTACATAAACGTACATTTTTCTGTTTCGTCTACGTAATATAACGATGTGTTTGAAAATTACATTAATATTCATTAGTCATTTTGTGGCGTGGCTGTATAGCCTTTTAAAATAAGAAAACAACCCAATTTCAAAAGGTTATGATAAAACATAAGTTCAAAAATCACAAACTAAGGTTGCCCATGAAGGGGGAGGGGGGGAAAGTTGACTCAAAGACTTTAATAATAAAATGTATTAAAAAAATTAATTACGTACCCTACCTGCGTCCGAGCAGACAAATTAATTATTCAACAAACATAATTATATTATTTAAAAAAATGAAAAATACAATAAAATAATAAATGTATAAAAAAGCAATATGAAAAATTTACCATTACCACAAAGATAAAATTAAATACTGTTTTTTTATTAAAAAAATTTATATTTAATGTTTATCCTTATTGTGACAATTAAATTTACAGAGAGTGCTTTAATCATGTAATGTATATTTATTATTTTAATGCATTCTCATTTAATAACAATGCCAAACCTTCCTGAAAGCATCAATCAAATTAGAAATTATATTCATATAATATAGTAAACATTAGAAGTTCTACATAAAAAGAAAACAAAAGGCTCACTATACGCCTAACGCTAGCAAGCATTCAAAAATATATTTGATTAATTCATAACTTTACCAAATTTAAAAATAGTACAAATCATATAAAGCATAAATTAGGCAAAGCCGGGAGCTGCAAAATTTCGAATTTTATTATTAGCAAGTACACAACATTTATGGAATACTATTACTTCATACACTATGCAGAGAAAGTCCACATAAAAGAAAGATTAAAGAACCATAAAATGCAGATAAATTGGCTACAATCCACGGGAGAGTGAAGATCCTACGATTACATCATAGTGTGGAGAAAAAAACAATTGAAACAGTATAATCTGGGACCGTTATAATTTAGCCTAATTTTGAAGGTCCCGGTTTTTATCTGATATTATTAAATACTATATTTTACACTGTGTGCTGCAAGGGAATTAAAATATCTTTAACTTGGTATACAAAACAGTATTTTAGGCTGAAGAGTTTGGAATTTACCCGAATGTTTTCGTGCAGTCCACTGAGTGTCTTCTTTGTGTAGAGACTGTTAATTTTGAGAGCCATCTCAATTTCCTTGTAGAGTAGAATGAACACTTGTACACCTTCATTCTGAAACCATCAAAGACATGATCGATACAATTAATGATGCTTGGGTAACAACTTGGGTACTGCGAAATCGTCGGTTGTATAATTTTAAAATGTAAATGTAAACAAAATAAAGTAATTAATTTCCGCATAATTCATGTATGCATCTATTCTATTGTCAATAATATTCCAATCAAAATCTTTCACAATATAGACTTGCCAACTATTCTGTGTCATTTATTTGTATTTGCAACAATTTTGTCAGTTGATTATTTTGAATTGGATGACCAACTCACATAATATCTGAGGATACATGAATTGATCATACAGTCGACGATATATAGTACACGCTATAGTTATATACACGGTTATATAGTACACGCTTATGTCCCGCACTATACGAAACAAAATAATGATATTAATAAAAACAAATTAACACCAGAATTCAAAAATTTATAAATTATTGATTAGAATAGTACAACAATTTGGCTAAAATACCTACATTACAGTAATCTCATAAATGTTTTCATAACATTTATTCAAAAAATAGATTTGGCGAATGATAGTGGTGCCTGAATAAATCATCAAATATTGTGTCTAAAAATGGTCAGGAACATAATTACATTTTATAAATTTGGGGCCTTAATAGCCCGCTATTCCCAGGAGTTATATAGTATCCTACACTGCTTCTTCCAATAGAGCACTAAAAATTTAATTTACGAGTCAAGTACCAAGTCAAGTACGAGTTCTAACCTCAAATAACTAAATTTGTGAAAACTCGTTCTCGAGTTATATTTTTATAAAAATCTCTTTTTAGAAGTATCGCATAATTTGGAAAATACACTGTTCAATATATCTATACAGCTTTTCAAGCTGATGATGCAGAAAAGATGGCTAAATATGATGTAGTATTAAGTAAAGACTTCATACCTGAAAGATTAAAAAATATGACCTTAAATAAAAGTTTAATAATAATTAAGATCAAATTAAGTTGACATTGTAACTTTACTTCTACGAAACGTGTCTACTACTATATAAGTGAATATATACAGTAGTCCCAATAAATATAAAGTATTTCTTTATTTACCAGTGAATTTATTTATGACCATCCACAATAGTTTCATTTGATATAGTTTAACAAAATACAAATCAATATAATAAATATATTAATATATTAATTAATATATTATAAATATCTTAAAACCCGATATATTAAAACACTTTAAAAAGCTAAAATATATTGCTAAAAACATTTTAAATATTTCTAAAAAAATTCTGAAAAAACTTTGAATAAAAAACAAGATAGACGCTTATGTTATAACATGTTCACACAATAGAATACGAATTAGTGTTAATTTTAAAATTAATATAATGAGTTTTTTTATTGGTCGGTGTGCTACCATATACTAAAATATATGAAAACAGGGGAATTTCATGTCCTCCTTGCTCAAAAGCTGTTCAACAGGATTTCTTTAATTTTGGTGTGCATGTTCCCGATATATCTGCAACATGTTAGACTAGACGTAGCAATAATCATTAAATACTGAATAAATGATACAATTTTAAATTTGGCACTTATTGATATTTAAATTTGTAATTATAGATAGACCAGAAGAACGCAAAGTCAAGCATTTAAAAGCATAATTCTAGTTCAATATCAGTTTATAACTGGTATCATGAGTACACCCTAAAACTTTTCTTGTTAATATGGTTAGCAGTTTTTGAGAAAAGGGAACATTAATTTTATATAAAATTCTGTTATTTTGATAAAACGGACTTTTTATTAAAAATAAGTAAATAAAAGCATTTATTTACGCATTTATTTACAACACATGGTATTTACCACTTGCTATTGCATCAATAGTTTTTCATTTACTTCTGAACGTAGAACTCTTGATCTATCCATTTCTTTAAGTCCCTGGAGAGTGTTTCCACCTGGATCATAAAGGCCTAGTTCTTGCAACACACTAAACCTGCAAATATTGTCATCATTAAAAGTGCCAACTGCATCATAAGCTCACATTTGTAATGTTAACAGCCCAACAAACACATGCTTTGGGCAGCGGGTCCACCTAGAAATTATACTACCTTTCATTATTGTTTTGTGTTTTCCCATGCAAACACTTCTAGTAGCTCTGGTTGTGACAAATTTCGAAATATTGGCTTTATAACAGCCATAATAGCAGGGGAGTTTTTGTGATTAAATATTTGGCCATAGAGTTGTGCTTTATCATATTTGCACCATGTGTCCTCATTATTTACTAGGACAAAGACAAAGACAATTACATGTATTATAATTACTTATTATAATAAATGTAATGTTATAATGCGACTTATTTAGAAATATACACGATGAGTCTACATTTGAGTTTTAAAATCACTCAATATTTTCCTCATAATATGGTATCAAGCTCGCCAGTAGAATATCAAGCTGGCATGTCGAATAGCCAAATAGAATAGGCCTATAGAAAAATAATTTGTGATATTTAAAATTGACCTGTAAATAACTGTATATACTTTGAATATAAATGTATACGCAGAAAACAGTATAGTTTTATCAGAGTACACAAGCGTTTTAAATAGAAAATTCCAGTAACACAAACGCCTTTTCAGCAATCAGAATTTTCCTTTTTCAAAAAGTTCTATATTATGATTTAATGAAATCATTGAATAATCAATATTATTTTTAAATAGCAAAATACAGTTAACCTAATTTTAAAAAACACAATAGAAAAGAATACTGATTTATAGTCATTATTATCAAGGAAACCTATCCAAACATATAAGATGTCCATTTTGAGACGGGACGGGAGGAACTTTGGACTCATAGCTTTGATCTCATAGCTTTTGGACAAAATAACTTTTAGGTTGACAACAAAATCGATATTGATATATATTGTACTCTACTGTTATCTAACTCAGAGTTACTATATAGATTTATGGGGTTCGAAATTAACATTTTTATAGACATCATATTATTAGGTATAATAATTATATAACGTCAACTTATTTTGTTATTTTGACTAAACAACACTTTTATATTTCATTATATACGTTCTGTTGTACTCGTGGGATACGAACCGAGCTGTAGTGGCCAGAAAGAGGTCATATAATATATTCTAATAGTGAAGCCCCCCCCCCCCCCCCGCGCGGCTCGATCCTCCACATATAATTGATTAGCTTCAGATAGGTCAAACTATAATAATAAATTAGCAATAAATAACCGCTCGCCACTTAAAACGCACCGCTTTCTTGTTGAGCAACACGTCAAGCCGCCAGCACTCGTTCTCGTCGGGAGGTCGCTTGAGGTAGATCTCGGGCGAGAGCCACCAATCCGCGATGTAGATCTCCTCCTTGGCCGAGTCGATGGCGTTGGCGACCCCCTCCATGTAGAAGATTCCGTCCACGAACCTGACCCGACCAATCACAGGAGTACTCAGCGTGATCAATCGTGTATTTTTCGTAAACGTTATCGTTATCGTAAATTGTAATCGTTCATTTATCCCGACAAAATTTCAGTAGGATTCCAGAAAAAATAAAGAAAATAATGTTCATTTCTTTGTAACTATGGATAGAGCTGCTACTTAATAGCATCTACATTTCTATTGCATTGCATTATTATATATATTTTTTAATATGTTCATTCCATGCCGAAACTAAAAACACCAATTCTTTTCAATACGTTTTTTCTTTTATTCAGGAAGTTTCTAAATTTTGAGTGATTTCTTCACAAGTCCGTTTTACAGGTTGTCCAAGAGTAAGTATAGGACCCCGTAAGAAATAGGAAAAGATGGAACATGTTTGACAGAAACATGCCTATTGGCTTCGAACATTATCACTGATAAACATTTATAAACTTTTTGATGATCCATGAAAGATCAAATTATTAAAGTATTTTCAGAGGAGGTTTCTAAATCGTAATTTAATTTAGAGACATTACAAATTACAATTATACTGCCTTCAAAATAAATACCATCAATTATATTTATTGTATACAGCCTAACGATTGTGCTATATTTCGAACAGACAGAAAAATTTAACAGATTCTTTGATACAGACATAATATATACTATAATTAAGTTACTACATCATAACATATTAGTATAGTTGATGCGGTATTGTTTGCCTTCTTCATTGTATATCATCAATCAAAGTTATAATATAATACTATAATCAATTTGAATAAAATACTGTTTTTTTAGATTTTTTATAATACATTTATTTGTTCAAATAGATTTTTTCATGAAATAAAAGATGTTGAGAATTTTCATTTACAAATTTAACAACGACTAAAAATTAATGAAAAATATCATAAACGTACAGTCATTATTCATAAAGGTGTTATTCACAAAACTCAATTTACAAGGTGTCCAGCGTTATAGGAAATATTTTTTCAGTGATAATTTAAGGCAAAATTAAGATATTTATTGAAAATTTCAGGC
>JAUZND010086963.1:0-15513 GCA_034780555.1 Coelogynopora nodosa | reverse complement strand
CCAGGAATCATCGTAACACAAATGTTCTAAATAACTTTATAATAACACTGTAATCTTTAAAGTATTAGCTAATCAATTTTTCGATTAAGTGGAAACAGAAATCAAATATCACCAAAGACGTAAATGAATATACTAACCGAGACTAGACATGACAATTATAGAAAGACCTCGATGAATTTTGAATTCTATTAATTTTATGTAGTAGGTACGTATCATAGATATGATATTGTATCCTATATAGGATACAATATCTATGGTACGTATATAATCAATGTGCCACAGAAAGTTAGAGAAATCTATGTGTTCGAAATATACAATTAGTACAGCTCTATTTATCTTATATGATTATAATAATAAAATGTATAGATTTATATGTCCTGCATTTTAAAATTTATACTACAAAAAAACGTATGTCCATATATATTTGAGATATACGCTTTTCTGTCGTAGTAATTTTTTACGTTTTTCTGTCATAATATTAGTTGTCAAAATGTGTGCAATACGTTATTTTACGTTATTTTAAAATATAATATCTTAGAAGTGGTGTCATATTTTTTCCCAATATTTTGAGACAAGATGTAGAACCACCAAAAAACCTATATTTAATTTAAACTCAAAATCTTCCAAATGTGCTATACGCCTTTTTGTCGTAGTACAGCAGAATAATAATGTTTAATAATAATCATTATTATATCATAGCTAAATAATTCCGACAACAAATAGAATTAACCGACATAATTGTGTTTGTCCGACAAGAGTATTACTTATCGGGGGGCAGAGGCCCCTCTGCCGCCCCCCCCCCCCTTCCCCAAGCAGCTGTAAAGTGAAAGAATGAAGATGTTTTTGATATTGAAGTACCTATTTGTCTATACATTGTATAGTATAATTCAACTACGTTTAAATTGAAATTCGCTATTAGAAATACCTATATGAATCGGTATTTTTTATTCTTACGCCAAACACAGAAAAATAACAGTAGACATCGAATTATACTTACCTATGACACAGATAAACTTGTAGAACAGGCAGAAGTCCAAGGGAAGTTGAACCTGCTGACAAATAAAACGCCTTGCGAAAAACAACTACAGCATAAAAGGAAGAACTCATTTATCTTTCGTTCGAAATTTGTGAAAATAAATTGGTGTATAGAAATAACTATTTCGCCCTATATGCCGGATTCATATATCAGGAGACGAAAACACAATGTTTACTGAGTGTATTTCTTGTTGTAAATATTTATTAAAATGTAGCTTTATCCTTTATTAATATATTTTCTATATTGTATTTTCTATTATTTATGTTATTGTATCATGTTTCAAATATATAAAATTTAACTCTGCTGAAACTGTCATTAAGCTATATTTTGACACATACTAAAACAAAGTTGACAATTTTTGTTAGTAAAATATATGATAATAATACGTTATAGTGGCGGCGCTGGCGGGGGGCGGGGGGTGGAGGGGCAGGGGGGCTGCTGCCCCCCGATAAGTAATACTCTTGTCGGACAAACAAAATGTCGTTTAATTCTATTTTTTGTCGGAATTCTTTAGCTATGATATAAAAATGATTATTATTAAATCTGATTATTTGTCATACGCTACTTGTACTGTAGGTATATGCCAATTTGTTTCAATATTTTGTATTTGTCGGACATTTGGAGTGTTGCCCCCAATCAAAAAATCGCGGGAAAAACCAGGAAATGTTTAGGTATTTTTTATTAAATTTAGCACTGGTAATATGTTATATATATATATACGCCTACTCGAAATATTTATATAATTCAATCTATGTATTTATATACAGAACACATGTTATCATTAAAATTAACAGATAGTTCAGTCGATTATCAAAATTTAGTCTTTATTTTGGTATCCTTTGAATTTACGCTGAATATTACTAAACATAATATTTCATGTATGACTTATCAACTGTTTAGACGTTTACTTTTCACATTATGTTTTAAAACGAAGTCCTTTAATATGTAATATTTAATACTTAATTTTTTTAAACTATATATTAACCAAATATATGTTCTTTCTAATGTTGTTTGTGTCTTTGAATATATCGTTGTGTGTCTGTAAGTTAATGCATATATTTTACGTGTTTCAACAGTTCGGAAATGTTTGGTTTAGCTGTTGATGTGATGCAGACATTGCTAAAACCACAGTATTCCACGCTCGAGTCTTATAATGAAGAATGGGCAAAAATCCTTCACCAAGGATTTTCCTTTATTACAGGTACAAGTTAGTAATTCACGTGATACATCTTTATGGTTTTGTTAATTTGTCTCATTATTATTTACGGATAAATGATTTGATACAAATGTTTTAAGTATTTTGTTTCGCATTTTTGATGTATTCAAACAATATGTATAATATTTTTCCAGTTTATATTATGCATTCCGTTTAATTATATATTTTACTATTTTCGTAGATTATCACCTATCCAGCCTAAGTGATGAGTTAGTGTGTTCTCACTATGCCAATGTACAGTTGTCCGCGCTCTATATTCTTTCGTTTTTTATAAATCAACTAACGGATTTATCTATATATAAAGAGGGGTAAGTTCAATAAATCAATATATTTTTAATATAATTTAATTTTACGGACGTAGTGAACAAATTGTCTACAAAATCTGAATTACTTTAATTTTAGACATTTCTTAATATAAATATTTTCCATAATTAGTTGCCGTAGACTTTCTGATAGTATTCATCATGTTAATTATAATTGTACTGTAAATTAATATCATGTATTTAGCAAATACTTACCATACCAAGACCCTATTTTCACTTTTTTTAACTAAAAAGTTAATAATAATTGCTATATTGCTATTTAATTAAAAATTCTTTTCAATCTAATTTTAATAACGTACCTAAATGTTATGGTGTCCAGCGGATAAGGGCCCTCATTAGCTAAAATCGTGTATATTGTGATAAAAGCATGAATGCTTGAACATAGGTAGAACATATCAATACTAATAACTTTATGCCAAGCTGGATTCGACCTGTATCGTCTTTGGCGGCCATTTTAAAATTTCTGGATATATTGATCAAAAAAACCTAAAATTGGTGTCTACTTCAACAGATTCAACAAAGCAACACAACACTGTTCTAATTTGCACAGTAGACAGCGACGTAGTAGTAGTTGCGGTATATATATTTGCTCACTTGACGTCAACATTATCTACACTGGGTAGCGTATGGAACAGGCAAAAAATGTGGACTTGTAGCAAAGCATAACAAGTGCACGACCAGTGCAAAAGGTCGTGATAATAGCTTGACGCTCTAATTCTTTCATACTATGACATAGTGTTACACGGTATCAGCTTTTGCTGGCAGAAGGAAGAGAATTGCATGGGGTATCTGGCATCTCTATCCTACAGGGAAGACAGCATTTGCAAAATTGATGGATCAACCGGACATAACTGAAGTTGAAGGTGCAATGGATACACTTGAAAGATTCGTCATTCTGATGTACGCTAAAACCAGCTCAAAGAATCCCATCAATGAAGTCAAAGATGTCAATGGCATACTGCCATTACAAGGACCCCTGTTTCAACATTTGCGAAGAGCTGCATATCAGACTAGTCTTTGCTAAAGGCAATCACTACTACCTGTAATGAATCTTCCACGTCCCGAAAGATGTGGTTGGATGAATACCATGAGAAGTGGTTCCAGAAGCAAGCAAAGTCTGCCAACAACTATTGTGGTGTAGATGCAATGAGGCTGTCTGGAAAAATGCTAATGTGCGAAGGCTTGTCGGACTGCACGGCCCTGTGCAAGTGTGGAGGATCTTGTTGAACGATCAGATACACTATACTGTGCTGAAGTCAAAATTGTATTATACTTACCTCTGTGCTGTAAATAAACATTGTATTAATTTATCTTTTTCTTTACATGTGTTATAATCCAAAATACATACCAACACGGAATTTAAACACTGATGTTTATCAACATACATTTCAGTATTCTGATGAACTTAAGCAAAGCTAATCTTACTGAAATGATGTAAATATCAATCATACGGTCTTTAAACTGTGTTTATCACTGTTATAAACTGTTAACTGAACCTATCAGTAAACACCAATTTTAGGTTTCTCTGATCAATAGATCCAGAGATCTGGAGATTTTTATGTGAAAGTGGCGCGCTCGGACGCCATTTTGGAAAATGGCCGCCAAAAACGATACATGTCAAATCCAGCTTGGCACTATAGCTAAAGTTATTAGTATTGATATATTCTAGCTACAGGCAAACAATCATCTTTTATCACAAAATGCACGGCTTTATCACTATCTGCTGTACTTGCTATAATGCAATAATTGCTATTTAATTTAAAATACTTTACACTTTAATTTTAATAACGTACTAACATGTTATAGTATGATCGGATCCTTGAAATTTGCTCACCGATAATCTGTTCCACATTCAAGAGTCTAGTCGCACATTTGCTCTCCTCAAATTGTTTAGTTATAAAAGTGATAAAAATAAAATTCTAGAAACTAAAAGTTTATGTTATTTGAAATTTATTAATTGAATTAAATTTAATATTAACAATAATAAATAATTCAATACAGTAATTAATAATTCAAATTAATTGAAATATTAACATGCATGACTTAACCTCCTATCATTTCTTAGGCCTTTTACTTTTGGTATTGTTCTCTTTTAGGCTGGTTTGATTGAGTATTTTCTAGGAAGTTATACTCTTGTTTTTTCCAGTTATGTATTTTCTCTCTTTGCCACTTGTGTATCTTTTTTGTCGATTTTCCTTGTTATATAGTTTCCCTTTCTTTTGATTTATATTTTATTATTTCTGGTTTACCACTTTTCTTTATATCTGGTGAGCTGATTGTGCATAATGGTTCCATTCAATTGAATACCTATGTATTTTCTGAAATATTAATGTTCAAATATAAATTGTTCTACATTTATCGGCATACAATGTTAGATCTATTGTAATACAGGTGTCTTAATTCTGACTTTATAACAGTTCCTCTATGTTGCTTCTATATTAATAAAGAGGCCGTTAAGGTTACAGTTCATTTAATTGAATTTAATATGATATAGGGTTTCATGATATTTCTTCCAAATATTGGAATACTGTATATATTATATCATTATCATTACACATATAAATTTATTAAATTGTAAATTAGATTTCGTTTAGTAGATTATATTTCGATCATACCATATTATAAGAAGTACACTACACTATATATTACACTTTTTATGGGATTCAATTTTCTGCTTAGCAACAGTAGGGGGAGAATGAATGTAAGACCACTATCGCTTACATTTGTAATATTGAAAAGTATTAAATTAGTTCATAAAAGATAAAAATACAATTAACATTGAAGTATTATTAATTTGACTTATTTATTTTAGTTATTCTGTAGTATAGTATACAAACAATCAACGAAAAGGTAATTAGATTAACGACTAACAAATTTAAATTCTGAAATATTTCCTTTATATAATCTCTTATATTAGAATTATACATGTTAAATCTTTAAAATGTTCATATTAATTTTTATTTCAGAATTTCTGAATTGCTGCACCGATTTTATAATTTTATATTAAACTCTGGTGTCGAACTGTTTAAATCAATCCCACCATGCTTCTCTCTCGAAAGCTTTAAAGCTATTGCAGTAACTATAATTTGCTTATTTTTTCATATTATAGGAAGATAAATATACATATTATACATATTATACAAATGTTATTATGATCTCGTATTTCGGTGGCTGGATGTTTGATCAATGGACATTTGGTCCTCTCAAATGTATCATTTGTAAATATATGTTCCGTAATATTTTCATTATATAGGGTGATCAAAATAAAATTTTACTGAATAAATACTAATTAAAATATAATCTTATTAATATTAAAGTATTTCACTAATATTATGGAATAATATACAATCTTCAAGTAGAATATAATATACAGTCATCAACTCGAACTCATGTCGTGGAACTTTATAATTTATTTATCTGTAGATTATTATTTATTTTTATACACAGTACAGGATTAAAACAGATAATATACGTATGATACAACATTGTCTTCTGATAAAAGTGGGTCTGTCTACAATTTTCCTATCTGAATTTAACTAAATAATATTCAATTTATGGACTTCGTATTGACACTTGCTTCAATGTACGGCCCACACAATATATATATATATATTTGTAACATAAAAAGGACCAGGATTATTTAGCATTTTCTATTTTGCGACAATGTTTCGTAAATATTATCAACTCATGTTTTACAAGACATTTTAATATATTGCAATTTCGATCAACATTTTTATACTATTTAAAATTTAAAAATATATTTCAATTTAAATAATTAAATTTTTAAGAGCAATTTTTTATTTTTATTTTTATTGGTTATTATGATTATCAAATTTGAGAGGACCAAATGTTCAGTAACACAAATATCCCTTTCGAGCAATTACCCGGCAAGAAAATGTCCTGTGAGCAATTATTTGGTGGGAAGATGCTTTGAAAATGACTGTTTTTATTTAATTTTGTAGGTAGCAATTTTTAGAGTAATTTAATTATATTTGGGACGATCATATAGCAAGACTGATCATATATATACACTATATATAAATAAATAATTAAAAGTGTGTTATATAAATACTATGATTATAATACATTTATGTTATTAGAAATATGCTAAATATAATATTTCTAAAAAATAGTATTTACAAATATATAATTTTTATGTTGTATATTTGCATCTGTAATTAATTGTATTTATGTTACCTTAAAAATAATGCAGCTAAAAGCACTCGCATAAAACCTGTGTATTATCTATTATTATCAGCCAATCAAAAATATGTCGATACCTGTCCATAGCTATCAGTAAGATGTTATTCCCCATTTGCCCATATATGCGTAGCCTACTTCTAAATAATATCCAACAGTGTACTAATTATTATTATTATTAATAAATATTACTACTTCTA
Organism: Coelogynopora nodosa; assembly: GCA_034780555.1. Taxonomy (NCBI): domain Eukaryota; kingdom Metazoa; phylum Platyhelminthes; order Proseriata; family Coelogynoporidae; genus Coelogynopora; species Coelogynopora nodosa. The sequence goes on along the minus strand of JAUZND010086963.1, from coordinate 8,538 downwards.
TGTATCAAGTGATATATAAATTATACTTAGCATTTTGAAATTATTATTTTTTAGTTATGTTTTATTGCTTATAATTTATCAATTATGATCAATGCGAAATAGTAATCAAGTTAAATATAATAAATGTTCCACTTTATCAACGACAATTACATGGATTTCATAAATATTCAATGTTTTGCATATGGAAACATGGTTTTTAATATATTTTTATTTCACATTATTTATCTATGTAAATAAAATTAAAAAAATGTTAATAATATTTATTTAAAATAATACTAATAATATATAAATGTGCTATTTTGTTTAAAAAATACATATAGTTATTTCAAAGAACAATAATTAATTATAAAATTGATATTAAATTATTCGTAAAATAAATACCAATGTACAATATAATAAATGATACTATAATATATATCAAATAAGTGCATTATTTCGAAAGCATTTTGCATTATTAAAATGTTTATCTATTTTTATTTTCAATTTTCAATAATGTTAACAACGGCTTTAGAACAAAAGTGTAATTTCAACAGTTATCACCATAAGAATTAAAAAAATTGTCGTATTTCCAAAAGTTTTTTGGAAACAAAATAATACCAGATGTGTTGCGACACAGTAATGATTAAAAACAATTATATTGCACTCCATGCGAGACGATAATTAAGTGCTTTGCTAGCATCTATAGATTGCATATTTAATTACATATATTCATTTCAATAAATATAGTCTTGCATTTTCTTGTATGATGTTTCATGATCTTACTAAAGTCTTGCATGGCCTTGTATTGTGTTGCATAGTTCTGCAAGCCTTACTTGGTTTTGCATTATTTTAAATATGCTTGTATGGTCTTGCATATGATTTGCAAGGTCTCTGTACTTTATCAATGATAAAAAATCACACATGACAATACGTGTTATAAAAAGATTAGTCATGATTATATAACAGATAAATTGCCCATGTAATAGCTAGTTAAAACACGGTTCACAATGCTACTCATTATTAATGTATGTATAGCACGTTTCAGGTGTACTAAGATATTCAACGGGATACCTATTCAATATGTCTGAATACATTTCTTACTTTGCTGCGGACACGTTACCTCTTATCTGTGTAAAAAGACAGAATACTTTATATGTGTATACATAATTGTTTTTTCCTCTGCATCTGCTAAAAACTGATGGTAACTGATGAAATGGTGAATGAATGAAAACCTGAATGAAAAGTTTTGTTGAAAACAACTAGTTACTTTTTATACAAACCACAAAATGGGCTTAAAACGCAGGGGTTTCATCCATATTAATACAAATATATTTAAAGGTCATGCTCCGATATTTGAGAAATTAGATTTTTAAATTTCCCAAACTGGTGTCTTCTCTGAAAGGCAGGTCTAACCCACTAGCAATGATTTTTATAATATAAATCATAAATGTTGCATCATTAGAATCAATATATTATGTATGCTTTTATGTCATTTTAACATCAGATAACTGACGCGTATTAACCAAAATGATTTTAAAAAAAATTGTTTTGTTTTAGTTATGTGTTTACAGAGTGCATTCTGAATCGAGAAGTCAGTTTATGCACAGACTTAAGATGATTAGACAGCTACATCTCTAAGAACACAGACAGTGAATTGTGTACGCAGATACCTCACGTGTGTATACAATATTGTGAACCAGGCTTAACATGATTTTACATTGATTGTGATAGAATCAATTTTTAGAAATGTATACTTTATGTAAAAAATATCTCGGCGTTCGAGACACCAGCTGTCATCACAGCATTAAGAAATATAAACATTTTTATATCGCTGTGCAATTTCATGTTATCAAAAGATCTCCTAATATTTAAGCTGTCAAATAGAACCATTTAAAAATTATGCATTCAATATAGAATAAAATTTGACTGGGTGCATGTTTAAGATATTATAATAAAATAAACAAATTGCAAGGAACAAACTATAAAATATGAAATAATTGAAATAAACGCAAACAATTTTATTTCGATAAGTCGTGGACCGGTCTGTTATGCAAGTATATAAAAGAATATAACTTAAAACAGAACAGTGTCAATATCAATCAATGTCTATGTCCAATGTTTATGTCAATGTTTATGTTTATATCAATGTTTATGTCCACTTGAAGGTCAACTGTACATTTTAATTATTTATTTTACTGAAATCTATTTTCCATTACAATTTTTAATTTTGTTACAGGTACTTATCCTTCACGAAGATGCTGAACTGAATCGGATCTGCTATATTTCCGATGAAATATCAGGTTTTGTCATTATGTTTATTTTACGTTATTCATTGAGTTAAAAAAATATTTTTAGTTAACCTATATATTTTTGTTTAAAATATTTTTAAAAGTATTTTCAAGTTAATCTTTAATAAAAGAAGGTATTCTAACAGGAAATTCTTAGCCAAACTACAAAACGGGATTCCTTATTAGTTTATTAAGTATTCAACTTATTCCAAACTTCACGAGAGCCAATTATTCTATAAAGTTATTACTAAAGACACCTTTTCAACTTCGGAAATAATTCCGATGACTCAAATGGCATCATTAGACTATTGAACAACTATTGAACCGCCTAGCTCTTATTGTCAATATAGTGTTTTTGTAAATGTTATCACAAAAAGATGGGTCACTTTACAATAGCGATTAGACTAATTTGGATCAATCATAGATTGACGGTAGCTAGTTTTTGAATTATGATTGACAGATTGAAGGACAGATTGACAGGTCAGTCGCGATCAATGTAAACGCGGTTAGATTAATCCAATCACGTACGGTTACAGAGTAAAAATATTTGTAATTTAGCTAAATATGATACTTTAACGTTAAATTATATCCCAGGCCCTTATCTAAATATAAATCTATTCATATTTAAAGTTTTACAATTTATTATCACCTCAATACATTTCTGCCAAAACGATTTCATAAAATATGTATTACATGATTTAAAATTTTAAAAAAATAAGCTTTTTACGTAAGATGTTACTTTCTAAGAACACTTAAAATGTAAAAATAATTCTATTAATTTGAGCAAACTAAAAGTAAAAAATATGAACAGTTCATTTTATTATCTTATTAATATTTTAAATAATCTCATTATTACCTTTATTAATATCTGCATAATTGATTTAAAAAAGACGTATTACATGGTTTAAAATTAAAATAAAAAATCGCTTTTTACTTAAGATGTTACTTTCTAGCAACACTTAAAATATAAAAATAATTCTATCAATTTAAGCAATGTAAAAGCGAAAAATATGAAACGTACATTTTATTATCTTTAATTTAAAAAAAAACATGATATAATTTCATGTAATTATAAAATAATTTTTATAGTTATACCTATTTACTCAGATGAATTCACAATATAATTTTTACTAAATCATTTCAAAGTCAAAATGTTGCTATAAATATAAAAGCCAAGATAAAAACGGCACCCATAATGAAAGGGTTAATAAAAATAAATAGTTGAACACGATGCAAAAAACACACACACTGACAATCCAATCTAGTCGCTATAATAAAGTCATTTTGATTGGAAATCGATTGACAAAATTAATTCGAAGAAACAACTTTGTTTATAAGGATATATGGGTGTATTTTAAAATTGATCATAATTCTAAGGTCAGTCGTTCTCTAGTCGCGAAACAAGCGCGATTATACTGCAGTTGTCAATCATTTCCCAGGATATTCGTGGGGTGAGCACGGAAATGTCTAATGTAATCGAATTGTAAAAACAAATTTACGATAGCGATTAAATTAAGCTTTGTAAATATTATAGCGATTAATTGGACAAACTCAAAGATGTAATAGCTGGCACCAGTCAAGAAAAAATTTTATCTATCCTATTGTAAAGGGACCTTATAATTTTTTTAATATAATTAATAAAGATTTTACTATATATTAGTACGGGCTGTTTAAATATTTATGTTTTTCATGATTTTTATATACATTTAATTGCGAAAAATGTTTTATTGATTGCTACATTTAGTATGTTTGGTTCGTGTTTTAAATATATATTTATATTTTGTTAATTGTTTTATTTAAAAAAATATTATTATTATTTACACTAATTAAAACCGTTAACGGATAACAATGTTATCGCCACAGAAACGCTATCACCACAATCTCCAGCCCATTTTGTGCTGAAAACTGTGTGCTGCTATCCCTAGACGTCTGCGTCATTGTATAAACATTGAAGGTCCTCATATTGAAAATGAATTGTAGTTCTATTTCATTCGGTAAAATTAAATTATTATTAGTCGAAATCATATTCTGAAATAATTTTGTTGTTATATATGTAATAATTTTCAGGTTTTGTATTAAATCATTGTATCTCATTAAACATATTTTAAATTATTTTATGGTACTTTTATGCAATAGTATCATTATCATAACATATTATCGGTACTTAATTGGCAACAAATAAAATAAATGTAGTTAAAGAATAAGTATTACTTTACTCGGTCATTCACACATAAATCGGATATTTAGCTCTATGTTCAATCTCTATGGCCATCTAGTCCTATTATTCGCAAAGTAGGTCAATCAATATTTAGTCAATTTTGACTTTACCTACCATCGTATCTAATATGTATTTTATAAACATCTCTTTGACATTCTAGGGTTAATATTTTAATTAATACGATAAAATACATTATAATTAAGAAAACCTTCTTTTCCGAACCATTTATTGTATATAGCATTTTTGTCATGTTTGTTACATTATAATTTAAATGATTTTCAACAAAAAGTTGAGCAAATATGGCAGTTAAAAAATTGCAGTTTTAATACTACATATATGTTTTAATAATTCCAATACTTAGAGCCAATATCGAACCTAGCTGATGCTTTACACTCACGATTGGTGCTGACAGAAGCTATCAATCTGCTTAAGCATCCTCCTATTTGGAGTGCACTGGACCATGGAGGACTTTCTATTGTTGAACTTTTACAACGAATGGTAGGTCACTTTCGATAATATTAGTAATAATCTATTAGCTTACACAATATATACATCAATAATTTTGTTAATATGTTAATCAATGTACATTTCATGTATTTTATTTTCAATTATTTTGTAGCAGCATTTAAATATGATGATTAATGAAATGCTGTCAGAAAATGGAACAGTGCGGCTAATCCCTGAGATATTATGTGTGTTATCTTAACTATAATGACTAAAAATATAAGAATTAAATAAGTTATATAGCGTTTATAATTATTTAATGAAATCTCGTCATGTTATATTTTTTTATTTGTAGGCACTATACCAACATTTCGATTACTTGCAACATATAAATGTGTTTTGTCAGAAGTTAACAATAGCTAAGAAAAAGGGTACAATCTTAACATATAAAACGTCGTAAATAGATTTGTAATATGATAAATACAACAATTCAGTCTGAACACAATGCTGTAATGAGACAAAGTTTGATTGTGTGACTACTTACGAATAAATGTTAATTTTTAGATAATTGGCACTATTCATCAGTGACAGGGGCCACTAAGCTGTTAAGTAACATCTTCAAATAATTTTAATAATTATGCAGACATTGACCTATTAACATTAAATATGATTAAGAATTATGCAGACATTGACCTATTAACATTAAATATGATTAAGAATTATGCAGACATTGACCTATTAAAATGTAATATAATTTATTAAGAATATGCGGATTTTGACCGATTAAAATTTAATTTAATGAAGAATTATGTATACATTGACCAATTAAAATTTAAAATTTTTAGTTCAATTTATATATTATTTAAAGTTTGACGCACTTTCAAGATATTCTTTTATAGGTTGTTATATATAATTCCAGTAGAATGTTTTCATAAATGTTACAAAAGAATGACATTAGGTAATATTCAGGCTTTTATTTTATGCATGCTTCCATAGAAATCACAAACATACTACTTTTTGACTGTATATTTTTAAATGTCATGTATAAAATGTTGTCTCTGTTTTATTTTAAGATTCATATAATGCACGGAAATGAGTCGAAACAAGATGAAATTAAATTGCTTCCAAATAAATGCACTATATTATGCAATCTTTGGGTAAGCTGTCAATATAATTCAGCCTCTGTGAATAATACGAGAATTTCAAAAAGAGTTAAAATATTAAATTTCACCCATGGCATTAAAAGAATTATAAATAGTTATTGAAAATATACGAACATTTTCAGACAGTTTCAAAAGCAAATTTTTGTATAATGTAGGTTTACTGTTTCCACAAAAATCAAGAATACTAAATTTGAATCTGTTGTTTACCCAGCTTGACTTTATTTATTTAATTAATTATTTGAAAAAATATAATGGCGGCTTTATGTACATTAAAGACTATATTAAAATATAAATTTTGACATTTTGTGGTTTTTATTTTTGTTATACAACAATATATATTGAATAAAACAAGTAACACTCTATATATTTCCTAATTTGAGAACTTCTGTTAACGCTGATTACACACGTGCTATTTGTTCAAATAAAAAACATCGATTTTCTCAAAAAAATACTTGCAATTTATTTTTCAGTTAAACGTTTGTGGATTCAGCATACGAGAAATATTCACAAATTACAAAGACTGATTTTATTGAGAATTTTCATTAAACTTTAAAATCGATAATATCGAATTTCTCGAAGAACTATTATTGAAATAATTGTATTTAACGTTTTTAAATCTAGCATAACAAATATAAACTGCTAAATATTTAATTGAGAATTTTTTATATAGAAAAATTATTATTTAGAGGTTGTGTCTATACATATTATGAATATTAGAAAATCAAATAATATTGATTTTGTCAAAAAACTATCGTTGAAAGAAATTTATTTTTACGTTTTTGATTTCAGCATACAAATTATTATCAGAAACTGTAGGCAATTTTTCTGTAACATTTTTTAATTCAATTGTATTTGGGGATAAGTGAAGCATTGAACCTGGGTATAAATACTACAACAAGAAGTGACACTCCAGTTCCAAGCATGCATTTAAAATATGTCATATAAGTAATGACTTTAATAAATAAAAACTGGCAAATATAACATTTAGAATCAAAGTTCTCGAATTATATAAAAAGTCTAATTTGTTTTATTCTAAATAGACATGTAAGCTTAAATTTAAAAATTCAAACTTGGCAAATAGCAAATTCGCAATAAACATACACGAATTATATCGAAACAGATAGTTGTCAATTTTTAACAATTTCTGTTTTTGAAAGTCATTATGCTTGAAATCTTCTCTGGCCAATATAATTTTTCTAAAAAATTACAATTGTATATATTCTAAATATATTTTATTTCAAATTAATGGTTAGTCAATTGCCAATAGCTAATTGCAGGCATTTAATAGTAGAACCACTATGATGAAAAATTGCAACAAAACTTCCAAATGAGTTGGGGATAAAAATGCCTACATTTCTGACATCACAGTGACAATTAATCTTGTAATTTATCCGTCAGGTGGCTTAGCAACAGTTTTCATGATTAACGTTACCGGCCGGACAAAAGTACCAAATTTGGCATGGAGTTTCTTTTCGGCCTATCTATCGAATTTATTCGTGGAACCCACTTGATCGGTTCTGATTTTCCAAGATGGAGGCCAAAATCCAAGATGGCCGCCTTGGAAAAAGAAAATTTCGTATATGTGGCTGTGAAAATCGGATATGAACAAATGAGGTGTCAATTCAGGGGTTTTCGGGGTCACTGAAAACGATGTTGGCCATGGCATTTTGCTCACGTCACCCATTTCCAAGATGGCCGTAAAATTTCAAAATGGCCGCCAATACAACATTAACCCATTAATGCCGGAACGCAGGATTTCCTGCGTGGCAACATTTTTGGCATTGAGTGATAAGCTATTTTGCAAATCAGTCTTTTATTTCTTCAAAATCGTTAATTGTTTAAATAATATTATTTTTGATGACTCAGCGGTGGATTCAAATATTTTGAATTTTTCCCGCCTCTTCTAACGTTAGAAAATATTATATTTTGTTATATATATATTTTGTTTTGTTATATTTTGTTATAACAAAAATGACAACAAAGAGGAAAAGGTAAATATTACATGTTATCTATCGTTTTGTAAAGAAAAATCCATTAAAAAAATTATTATGCAAGTGTAGTAAGAAAAAACATTACGACGCAGAATTTCCTGCGACCCGGCATTAGTGATTATAAAATTGTAAAAAAATGAGCAATAATGAATATACCAGTAATCTATTTATCCTTATTTATGTAAAACTTATAAAGTTAAAAAATAAGGTCAAGGCAGGGTTCGAACACCCGGTATTTCGCTTCTAAAGCGAGCATTTTACCCCTACGCTAGGCAGTCTTGCATTTAAAAACCATTGATTAATGTTACCTGGCTATTCTTTTTGTTTTTTAGTGTACATTTGACGATGCTGTTTCGTTGATAACAGACATTGATATTCTTGATATTCCGTCATTTCTTTATTTCCGCGTTTTACTAACGCTGAATTTATCAGTGCACATGGGCACCTTGTTTCGA
>JAUZND010086952.1:0-15514 GCA_034780555.1 Coelogynopora nodosa | reverse complement strand
GGGAAAGGGGGAGGGGGAGGGGGGTATGTAAGAAAGCATACTTATGTTTTAATTAGTTAGATGTGGTATTTGTGTTTCCAACTATTTATAATCTCTAGTCTTAATTATATTACGTTTAGTTTTTAGTTGTAAAATTATTAAACATAAAATACGCATGTGGTAATACTAGTTTCGACATGTAGACTACTTGTTACAGCTTAATTTGGGCAAATTTTTTTACAAGCATAAAAATAAGCATACTCCCTTAGTACAAAATTATTTTAAATTGTGATACTGCGCGCCTGATCAGAAGGTGCAGCTGGGGATTGCGGGGTGTGGATGGGTCAACATTTTAAAAATCTGAACGTACGTACTTTATAGATGGTCACCAAAGCATTTACACCTTAGCTATATTTACTAAAAAGTAAACTATATTTACCTATTGCAAAGTAGCTATTTCGGTCATATAATTGTAATTCGTTGATTAGAAGTAGAATTTAGTAAAGTCGAGCGCTGGTTGTGAAATACGGTTTTCTGAAAATGGCCAAAATGACCCCACCCGCGTAGTCTTTATAACCTATACAATGTATATTATGCAATTAGTTAAAGACAGAGTTTTATGTGTTATTTTTAAATATAGACTAAATTTTTTTTAATAATTAAAAAATGGTTCAAAATGGTGAAACTTATATTTACTAATTTAATTACATTTAACATATGTAAAATGTAATGAATTGATCTGAAATGCAACGAAAATCACTATTCGTCAAAACTACCTCCAATAAAACTAATTATTCTCTTTTATTAAGATAATTTAAACCAGACAATTTGTTGATATGTCAATTGATAACATTCTGATCTTTGTATAGGACAATTAATTTGCTTTACATTTTACTTAGAGCTGTTTTGTCTTCTATAAAATTGTAATACTAGGAACTACTAGAAGTACTAAACTAGAAAATTGCATTAAACTACTAGAAGTGTTATTTTCTTATTTTCTATAGTTTTTTCAGGCGCCTTTATTCTTTTGTAATTTTGTTCTGTGTCACTAAAAAAATTTAATCTCTATAAATTGTAAAATCTAGAAGCACTACCCACCTTCTCCACTCTCTTATTTTTTGTAATCTTTGTTATATCAAATAAACAATATTACAAACTTATATATTTATTATTTATCTACTTAAATTACAATCGACATATACAAACATAATATACAATATATATATATATATATATATATATATATATGTTGTACATAAGTTGTATATTCACTATTCTTGGGCATTTTACTCTATATATATATTAAAATATATTTTCTAATAATTCATTGGCATTTTATTCTAATAAGTATTATGCATGCTATCTTGATAATTAACATCATATTTTCAAACAATATTTCTATTTCTTAAGCATTTATTTATACAAATTTAATTAGACCTTAATGTTTCCTTGATCCAATTTATGGATACATACTGTCATTAAGTGCACAATTATAATTACAGTAAACTTAAAAGCAAAATGTTTTACTTATAAATAAATGTTATTATGGTTCATGAATTTTTTTTGTTACTAATCTGTTACTATAATGAGATTGGTACCTGTTATGTGACTATTAAGAGATAAGTTACATATTATCTCGTTATAGTAATTAAATATGTTTTAAAAAATAGTAAATTTTGTTCAATTTTAATATAATAGCGAGTATACCGTTTTCAAGTAGTGCCTTTTATTCAAATTTTGAGATAATTATATTGTTTAACACTAAAGAAAATAATTAATAAATCATTATTGTTTATACATATTTTAGTTACACTTATTTTCTAAAAGAGATCAATAAACGGATAATAATAATAATCGAGACAACAAATTAAAAAAATTGAATCTAGACTACGCCCCTCAAAATGTAATCCACTCCTTTGACAATTCATATAAATATTGTGATTCTAAAAGTTTCAAAGCATATCTATAATGTAGTAATATTAAGGTCTGAATTGAATGATGTACTTTTAGTTTTTTTAAAAAGTTATAAGATATGTTCTATAAATTTATTTTGAACAACATTTATAAAGTACCGAAAAACAAGAAGAGGTTGGAACAAAACACTCTTTATCGTTGACTTGGATTATAATAATATAGTGTTATATATATATAAGCGACAATAAGTACATTTTTAAAAACGTTATTGAAAGCCGTTATTTTTGGTAATCTGTTACCCATATATGTAATACATCATATTTAGCAAATTATTAAATGATCAGTAAATCCTTTAAATTCGGTATTATTTAGATACTCGATCCTCCTTGCTTTTACATTATTAACTTTTTAATCAAATCAATACAGTTAATTCACATTGATGTTGTGATCCGTATTGCATATTTTTAGTAACATATCGATATTATTAAGGTACAAAAATCGAGTTCTTTCATAAAAAAATAAGCAATTTAACTAGTAAAATATAGGAAAAAATCAAATCAATTTACAGTTCGGTATGATAGAATTTCTTCTTTCCATGTATGCACTATAGATATCTATATACAGAGTAGTTATACATATCTATGTTATGCACATTCTGTGTTTTCGAATTTAAATTGAATGTCTTTTCTAGAGTTGTTGAATTAATTATTAATTCATTCATTTATCTGATATCTATGTTTTATTCTCATAATACAAGTAATGCATGACATGATATTATCATTTTTTACAAAAATACTTTCGTTACATAATAAAACCACATATATAAACATTTATACACTTAACACATAAGAGGCTAAAACACCCCGAATAATATTACAGTCGTTTAATAATTTTATTTAATTTAGTTTAATTTAGTTTAATAATTTAATTTAATACATTTTCATAATTTTCAAAATTTTCCATTAATTTATAATATTACTATTCGACTAGATAATCAGTATATTATATACAATCTTTCTATATTATAGATAAAATTTACTTATTCTTTAACTGGGAAATAATTAATCAATAATTATTATTAATTAATCAACTAATTCATGGAATTTTCAAAATATATATTTTTGTCTGAAATGAGCAAATGTACATTATAAATACAAATTATTAAGATAAAGTTAATTATTTTCCGTTAAAAAATAACCATATTTTTTGATAGTGTACTAAAATATTTGTTATGTTAAAGCTTACATCTCATATAAATGGGTAATTATATTATTAATATATTTTATATTAATAAATATAAACTTACTTATCGATAGAATAATAATCATAATAATAGTTATGTATTTGTAAAGCGCTGATAAAATGTATACACAATGTCAACAGTGCTATATAAAATTAATCATAGAAAAAAAGTTAAGAGAATTTAAATTAGGTTATGTAGGAAGTGTAAATATGCATGTTTAGGATTAGTCTTAAATATATTAAAGTCCGATAACAAGCTCAGGGAAAGAAGATGTTAACTTGTTCCATTCAGTGGGAGCTGCAATGGAGAATGTACGATAGCCTACTCGTCTTGATTTTGATGGTTTTGCTACAAATGTGATCGCAGTAGATTGTCTTGTTATGCGATTTAGTCAGTTTGATTGTGAACAGATTTTGGAGTTCTATGTATAGCGCGATGGGTGTACATGAGGAGTTTGAAGAGAATGCGGTGTCTTATCGGTAATCAATGTAGCCTCTGAAGTAGCAGACGGGGTAAGCCATGGTGATCCAGTTGCGAGTCTAGCGGCTGCATTTTGTACACGCTGTAAATTCATTAATAAACGTTGAGGAAGGTTTATTAATATAACACTGCAAAAATCAAATCAGGATAAAATTAAAGCAATCAAAAGATGTTTTTTACATTCTATAGGTATATAGCGGTCTATGCTTTTAATTTGTCGTATCCAATAATAACAAGATTTGCAAACATCTGTAATAATATGGTCGTTGAACGATAGCGGTGGATCAAAAAGAACTCCAATATTACGTGTCCTGAATATCGGACTGAGGTCCATACCATTAAAGCGCAGCACGATTTGGCAATCAGCAACTGGGTCTGTTGAGTGGATGAATAAGTTAGTTTTGGAGGAGGTTAATTTTAGTTTGTTAGTAGACATCCAGACGTAAATCACTAGTAAACATCGTTAAATGTTATGAGTTGTATCATGAGATTTTTTAATTTCTCGCCAAATTTTAATGTCTTCATCGTAAAAATGGTAATTGAGTTCAAATGGCTTGTTTTGAATAGATAGATGCTGATTTGAATAGTTTGGGGAACCAGTTAGTATTGAATGAGTGGGGTTTTTTTTCAACACTGGGGGATATGAAGAGTTTGAGCAATTGACAAAAGGGTTTTGTGTATGGGTCTATATAAGTGAGGTTTTGACAGGAGAGGCAGAGATAATCTTCTTTACTTCTTCGGTTGTTGTTATTTGAAATTTGTCAAACACTGCTGGGGTAAGTACTGCTAGAATGCCTTGGTTATTGAATTCTGGTAGGTTCGTTCTGATTTCTCTGAGTTTAGAAACAAAGTAATCAGCAAAAGAATTGGCATCAATTGTAGATTTAGGTTTCTGCTGTGCTTGTGAACTTTCTGTGAGAAGATTTCTGATGGTTGTATATAGAACTTTAATATCCGGCTAGTTGTTTTCATTGAGGATTTTAGAACAGTGATACGTACGTTTAGTAAGTGATGTGACTTCATTTCATATTGACTTATATGTTCTTCAATCCTCTGGGTCGAAATACAATTTATGTTTCTACTTTTTATTACGTAGTATTTTTTTAACATTTTTTGTAAAAAATTCTATATAGAGTATATGGGGTAAAAAATAGTCTACTATTTAAAAATTACCACCTATTTAGTTATTACGTTAGTTACTAATGTTTCATTCTATGATTGCTTCATAAAATGGATTAGTTTTAGTAGTATTAGTTGATATTTTCACTTGCTTGTATTGATATATTACGTCGGAAAAATCAATTAAAAAGTTGGTAAAATTTATATGTGCACCATTGCTTAACATAAACTGCGACATTATGCTAATATTTATTGAACCACTTAAAACGAACAAATCCAATACATTTGTTTAAATATTTAGCTTTCATGAAATATAAAAATATTAATTAAGAATTTTTATTAATACAGTTATACATTATATTATATGGTTTCATAAACTAATCTGGTTCTTATAAACCATAATGATGGCTTTATTTAGTTCGTTTTAAATAGAACAAAACTACATTTATTTTTTCATCGCAGTGATTGTTTTATTGCATTTTTTAATGTGCATTATGGACATTAAAAAAATTTAACATTTGCAAAGTTACAAGTATAACTTCAGATTTTTTAAATATTTTTTAATTATTTTTTTAATGTTTTAAAATGTCTTTAATGTATTTACGAATATTTTCGAATTATTTACTAAAGTTTTATAGAGAAATCAGGACGTATGTATGTATGCTTCTCTAACTGGTAATGTTCTGTTTGAATATAATAAACAATAAATGTAACTTGTCTATATATTATATGAAACTTATGCAATATGGCTTGCTGCATAAATATGTATATTCTACGATTTTCGACTTTTTAGGATAATGATTTCGTTTGCTTGGTTTAACCGTATCTTGATATTCGTATGTTTGCTTCCTTCCTTTTGAATTTATCATATATTGGGATACGCAGATTCACTAAAGGGAGAACATATCTTTATAGTTCAGAATCCTCATTCTTGTATGCTGAATCTAAAATAAGCGTTATTTATATCTATCCATGGAATGATAAAAGGTTGAATATAAGACTGCCTGTATCTATTCAGTTAAATAAGTAAATTTTACATTTCTATATTGACATGTATGTTGTTTATTCACTTGTATAGACTAGTGCGAAATTGTAAATAATATTTGTGATGCTGAAGTGAAGTAAGCTGAATGTCAGATTTGTAAAAATGGAATTATGTTGAATTTGTTATATGTCTGTTTCCCTTGTCTAAATCACAATTCGCTAAATTATAAGTGTGCGCAGTTTACCAATATCTCCAGCATAGACTTATTCTAAATTAACACACATATTAGCTTACGCTTTTATTTAGTACACATATGTAATTAATGTATAGCAAAATTTCTAAATGAACATTTTGAATTTTAAATATACGTAGAATATATTCAGAATATACATTATTTTTAAATCTTTATAAATTTGATAATATTTAATATGTCATACAACATTTTCTAGATATTTGTATGTTTATTTATAATTTATATGTTTAAAAGGTTTTTTCAGTGTTTTAAAAATCAATATAATAATAATATTTTAATTTATATTTATATTTATATCTTTAATCATTCAAAATATAGACTTTACGAATATTTAATTACACCAATATGTTACCGTGTGATTTTTTTATTTGTAATTAATTAAGGTAAAGCCATTTTTATTGTAAAGTATTTAAATATTCAATTCATTAATATAACATCAATATTCAATAATATAACAATACGTACAGTAGAAGCACGCAATATATTCCACACATATTCAAGTAACTATAATTATTTTCTAATTGATTACGCATGATACACATATCCAACAAATTTTCAGGTATTGTGTAAAACTACTTTAAAAAATGTGATATCTAACATTTTGTGAAGAAGAAACTATTTTAAAATAATGGATTAATGTAAATATTTAAGTTATTATACGAAATACCAACATATCTAAATGCATAGTTTTGATTTATTATTATTAAGATACTTTAAGAAAAAAAACTTTAAAATTGATATTACAAAAATTTAAAGAAAAAGTGATATGATTCATTCAAGCATAAATGCATTTCAATTGATTTCTTATCTAAAGTCAATACACTAGAAAGATCGATACGAGATATTATGGTTGTTCCACTCTGACTAACCGTAAAACCAGATATAGCTGCTCCAAAAAACTTGACATCAAAGGATGGTTTACTTTACGTAACTCTCTAACCAATCGACTAGATAGATCTAGACGCGCAAGTACGTACACGCAATTTGTGAATCGAGGGTCTATCAGACAAAAATGGACACATAGAAACTTTTTAAAACTCTTGATCGGCATCAATCAGATTGATATGTAGTAAAGGGGGTAGGGGGTTGTGGGTTGGGTGGGAAAGATCTATGCCTATGGCTAGTCAAGGTGATCTGCCCCGAAAAAAGTACGCCGCTGTCTTCATATATGTTCCTGACTAACGCTATCTTGAGTCCCAGTGGATTATGTGGAGGAGTTTTTTTAATTTAAGCTAACTCTCAGTAAACTTAGTACAGAAATAGCTTAAAGAGGATCACGATATTATCCTGAGATTAGCCCTTAGTATTTTCTGGTTG
Organism: Coelogynopora nodosa; assembly: GCA_034780555.1. NCBI lineage: Eukaryota > Metazoa > Platyhelminthes > Proseriata > Coelogynoporidae > Coelogynopora > Coelogynopora nodosa. Next base: position 8,224 of record JAUZND010086952.1, on the reverse strand, counting down.
AATTATTATTTAAAGAGGACATCGTATGACAATCAGTTATTCTTTAATAGACTATTTACGATATCATACTTTTGAAAACAGAAGAAATATGTTCACAGAATATGTTTGTACGACCAAGGTCACACTTTTTCGACTTTGTATCTTATCTTTCTTTGTATCACAGAGTTGTCAAAAGACATGTCAAATATAAATTATATATTAAATAGTTGAAATAACCTATATAATTAATTAATTTAAATACTAAATAAATGACAAATATTTTACCAGTAGGACAATAATTATATTATTTGCTGTTGAATGACAATTGCGCTTTATCGGCCTGATCACAAGTAGTATATAATTAAGGAAACGAAATAATTTAGGAATACTTTAAAAACGTTAAAGCTATTTCAAATCATGGAACATGGTACAAATAAACTTTTAAAAATATATACCATTTATTGATTTTATTGTTACGTAATGTTAAAAGACGTTTAGGTAACAGATATTTACCGACTTTGATAATAAGTATTTTACTTATTGATTGTTCGTAGTTTTTAATAACATGTTAAACCATTACTCTATTGTTAGTTTGCCAAGTATTATCAAGTAATAACGCGATCATTTTTGTCATATACCTATTAACTAAAAGATATGAATATGTATTTAACTTCACAAATATTGCATGCAAGATAGTATATTATGCATTTTTAATACAATTGATATTTCTTATTATTTAGATGTATGGACAAGTACGATTTTTACATTCTGTTTCTTTCTAATATCGATTTAATAAGTAAACGATGTAGTTAAATGTTAATTGTTCTAATTAGAGGCATATTTGGTTTGTTGTATATAAAATATGTTTATTTATATTAGAAAATTGTTTTAAAGTTAGCAGAATTGCGTCATGATGGTTATCGATTGATTTTAATAACATATTTTTAATAATATGTTAGCGTTGTTTTTATAGTATTGAAGCGATAACACATTTGTTTTTCTTGTGGCACGGGATACAATAAATGGAATTAGGTATAGTTCAATAATAAATGTATATTTTATATATTACATATTTATGTAGTTCTACTATATCCAAGCCCAAATTATTTATGATATTCTACAAAAATTGCAGCTTTATTCAACAATGATTACTAAAAGTTGTTTGTATGGTATCTTTGTACAAGTATAGAGTGGTTTAGAAGTCAATATTTTTAGCTTATTATCTTTTAATGAAGTTGCACTATTATTAATATTAATATATTAGTGTCAATAGTTTATTGATTGTTTGCCAAATAACTACATTAGCTTTCTGTTAATAAAAATACAATATTGTTAAAATAAGTTTTAGTATTATCAGGTTTTTCTTTTCTTTTAAAATTAATTAAAAATCATTTATTACCTCTGTACGTGTTTCATTAGTATTCATATTTTCTTAATTGTATAAATTTAATATCAATAAAATTATATTTCATTTTAGGTAGATGACGAGAATTTTAAATTAAAAATGTATTTTTATTGCAATTTTACGATACCATCCATCGTGAAACTATATTGTTGTCTTTCATGTGAAGTTCAAATCTATTAAAAAAGGTAGATGTGTTTATGAGTATTTTTTATTATAGATTTAATATGTGGTACGATATTATTATTATCTATACTATGGTTCCATATGCCGAATTTGTAGTAACTATATCCCTTTCAACCAATAGGATATTTATTAATATTGTTTTTTTTATGAAATAGTAATTTAATTTTTCTTCAAATATTTAAAAAAGATAAATAATAGCAATAGGCGGTTTCCCATTGCCAATTCCTCCTTTTTTACTTTTTTCCTTTGTTACCATATCAGAATGTGCTGTCATTAAAAATAGATGTAGCGATTTTTAAATATCTACTTCTTTTATACTATACATATTTATTGATTTTTTTATAGTGATATTCTTTTCATAGTACTTAGTCATTATACTTTCATTATTGGAAATAGGTGGATACAGAGCTACTACATCTAAAGAGAATAGAATAGTGTTACGGTAAATTACGGAACTATGTATTTTAAATGTATATGTTAATATATTTATTTTCCGTCGTAAGAGTACATATATAATCTATTAATTGATGAAGAATTCCTTCTATTAATCCAGGATAATATAAATATACGTCGCATTAAAACACCTGGCATTTCACTACAATGTATACTTTTTAAATAGGAAACTTCATTCATTAAAAATGATCAACATGTAAACGTCGTAATTTTCATATACGTATATAAATTAATTGGAAATACTAACCACATTAAAAATGCACAAACATGAGGCCCTACATATTAAATTTATCAAGTTAAAAACATAGGTGGATCTGGTCGGCGAACATGATACTCCAAACGAACATGATAATAGTTTAAGACTAATGGCCTATGCCCACCAAACGCGACTCGACGCGCTGAAACGTGACGGAACGCCACGTGGCAACAAAATGCTGGTCCCGACTAAGCGCGACGCGACGAAATTTGATGTGCTATTATGTTTCTATGGAGATATGTCTATCTATATGAACAGACCAAGCACGGTGTCTGTTTAACAACTTCAGCCCGTGTTGTCACGCACAGATTTGGGAGATAAGTATGCAGGTAGCTATTGTTTGTTCACTACCAATTCATACAGTCTGTGTACTGAGGTTACCTTTCTCACTCTTCCCATTATGTGCATGAACATGAATTATGTCTCATCAGTTATGATAGTGTTTATATTAAAATAATCATATTGTCGCGCGGCGTTGCATAAAAGTTGAATAATTTCAACTTCACTTCGTCGCGTCGGTAGAAATGTATTCAACTTTTTTGCGCACGTCGCCTCGCGCTTGGTGGGCACAGGCCTTTAGGCAAATAATAAAAGCGAATTGGATGAACATTTTATTAAAAACCATGAATAATCAATAGGTAAAATAGTATGTCTCTTTACATTATAATATCAATAAAATCAATAAATTAAATTCTAAAATGACAGTTGTTCCTGCGCTTATGCTTTAGTGTAAAGTATAATTAATACTGTTTTTTATATTATATGTTTTGTTATTTAAAATCATGTTATCATGTGTTACTTCAGTTTGGTATATTTCATAATTATTATAGAAATCAGGATGAAAAAAATTAAATAGCACATTGTCTAATTGAGGTGAATTATAAAACGGAAAACTACAATATTTAATAACTGTTTTATCAAGCTAATTATATTGATCATTTTTGAGGATGTTTTTGAGTTTGTCATGTTTATAAGAAGAAACCAAGAATTTTTCATTGTCGCTTCAGATGTACTCATATAAATAAAAATTGATATAACATTAACAAATTAAATATTTATGCTGGGATATGTCTTAATATTGTACAAAAACTGAAGTAGTTTTGTAACAACTTATTATATAATATTATTTAAAAAACTAAATTAATTATAATGTGAATGTAAATTGATTAAATTATAATACTACGTCGAAAGCTGTTTTACAAGGTGTAAAATGTCAATTTACGTATATTGTTATTTAACACTATCCACAATTCTTTCCATGACCATACTCAGAAAAATATAAATTTATATAATTTATATAAAATTTATAATAATGCGACAATAAAATTCAATTGAAAAATCGATTTTCGGAACCTAACAGTTATTATATTATGCAATATTAACATACAGTATTATTACTACAATGACTGAAAGATATTTATATTAATTTGATCAGTATTTCTACAATTCTTTGAAAATAGCTAATACTTAACTTTTTTTAAATTAACTAAATGGTTTATATTGTAAAATTTAAAAAATCTTTCCTGTATTATATTTCTACAGTGTAACTAAGCATAATGATTATTGGATTCAATATTAATTAGTATCTAGAATTAAACGGAATTTCCCTACCATATATTATGTATTATCATTTCTCCATATAATTTGTCAGCTTAAAATGCTTATAGAGCAAAAGGGACAATACTTGTAGACATGAAAAATGCTGCATCTCATTGTATATCATTACTAATGTACTCACCTTATAGAAAATCAGATCCTTTACACATATTTTTTGTTTAATTAAAGATTTTCTGATTCACTGATTCTACCGTTTACTTAAAATTGTCGTGTATTGATTAGGACAAATGATGTGGGACTTTTGGTAGTAATTGAATTGAATCGTCATTTAAAAATTTTACTTCCTATCATTTTGATGAAAAAAATTGCTTTCTGAATGTTAATTTCAGCTATTTTATATAACTATTACATTAGTTACTGTGTAAATGAGATAATAAAAATAACGATATATAAGTAAGATTAAAATGATATATTTCATAATGTCCTATAATATGAAGTTAAGATTTTTAATAATTTAATTTGTTCTTCTACAATATATTTAGAATTAATTATTCTTTTACATTTTTATTAATTCAGCAATTATTATTTATATTCATAATATCATTTGATTTGTTTTATAATAATTAATTAGATAATTATGAACACATTATTCAGTCTACACATTAACCAAATTAAAATGCCTTCTTTATTAATTAACTCAAAAAATACAAACATTTTAATGATTTCTTTTTTTGGTCTCATTTTGGTTACTTTGCGAATAAAAGTTCTGTCTGTGATTGTTTCAATTAGGTTGCTTACATTATATCAAAAAAAAGTTTTATAATATTAGAGGAATTGATTCTAAGTATTTATAAATGTATTTTTTAAGACATTAAATAATCATTTATACATATTAGTTTAATCTTTTAAATGCGATATAAAAAACAAATTATGAACATTGAAAAACCTTTTAAATTTTGTTTATTTTAGCCTTTTTCTTTTGTATGGTTGTACTGTATTTTGTTTAAATATACATTACCAGTAATTTAAGTTGTACATTAGAAGATATTTAATATTTGACAAATTAAGCGTTCAATAAAAATACAATCATATTTTTTCTATACATTCATCAAATGTTCTAACAATAAAAGCAATATATTTTTTAATTATTACTAGAAATGGTTACATTTTAAATGATAATAAAAGTAATATGAAGAATAAAAGTTAATATATTCTACCAAAAACACTACTTTTTTAAAGCATTTGATACTTAAAACAATTTAAAATGATATACTTTAAATTAATTAAATATGGATTATATAACAACACCTTGGCAATTTATTGACTATAAAATTAAATATTTATTAAAAATAAAATGCCATATAGAAATGAAATAACAAAACTTTAAAAATTATTTCAATGTAATACTTTTCAGTAAAGGTTACTTTGCTACTTCTCAATTTAGATTTCACAATATCAATGCATTGTTGCGGTACTTTGAACTATTAATTAAACAACAGATTGGTGGGCGACACCCTTCTCTATTTTAAGATCCCACTCGTAATCAAGACAATTCAGAGTTTGTGATATTTAATTAAGTGTGGGATTGAAAAAAATTCGATAATATAACGCGGTAAGTTTTGATGTTTTGTTCAACACTGAAACTTGTTCTATTAGACACGACTTGATTATTTCTATGCAATTTTGGTAGGGAAATGTGAAATAATAACTTTTAAGAATAACACTGTGTACCGCTAAATTATTGTTAATTCCGTTTTCATTACAAAATCTATTCGCTAAGTAGATTGATATATAAATTTGTTAATTTGAAAAATTTAAACAAACAAACATAATATACCATTTCATTTTATTTTATTTACGGAATTCAAGTAAATCTTTGTTAATATGATTATAACAAAAATTATCTCCATAATAGTTTATTTGATATAATTAAAACGTAATTATTTCATTATTTTTAGGTTTTCTAATAGATACACATAAAGTAGTATATAATATAATATTTTTCATCAATTCGTTTTTTTAGTCAATTGAAAATGTTATATATATATAGGTAACATAGGAAATAAAGTATTATTCATATTTACATCAATTTACACAGGTAGTTATAGTAAGGATATATTTGTTAATTTTAATAGTTTTATGTTGTTACAATTATATTTTATAAAAAATTAAGAATACTATTTTTATTATTTAAACTTTTTAACAATTTAACCTTTACATGTATGAATATTCTATCGTTCTTTCCAACTAATCAATTTTAAATGGTAGCAATTAAATTCAGGGAAACTATAAATATAAAATAAATTATATTAGCTAATGTGACAAAAGCATAACGAATTCACTAAAACAACTTTTTTTCACAATAAATACTTTGACGCGATAAAGGACTGTTATGTTGAGCATATTGTTAAAGCTTTTTGTAAAAGGTTATCCTGTAATTTTTTTAGTGGACATTTATATTGATTGGAAGTGACCAGGTCTTCTCTGTCTTTTTGGTCATCACTTACAATTTGCCATATATGACATTATATTATATCATAATTGTCATATTGTTAACGAAAACACCTGTTTAATTTAATAAAAACAATTGTAAACAAATCTAATATAATATCTCATTTAACATTTTCGTAAGCTAGTAAATTGATTTCAGGAATATAATAAGTACATTACTGAAACAGAGAACGTAACTGTACATTAGTGAAACTGAAAACATAACTGTACATTAGTGAAACAAAGAACGTAACTGTACATTAGTGAAACAGAAAACGTAACTGTACATTGCTGAAACAGAGAACATAACTGTACATTAGTGAAACATAGAACATAACTGTACATTAGTGAAACAGAGAACATAACTGTATATTAGTGAAACAGAGAACGTAAATGTACATTAGTGAAACAGAGAACATAAATGTACATTAGTGAAACAGAGAACGTAACTGTACATTTGTGAAACAGAGAACGTAACTGTACATTGCTGAAACAGAGAACATAACTGTACATTAGTGAAACAGAGAGTATAACTGTACATTAGTGAAACAGAGAACGTAACTACACATTAGTGAAACAGAGAACGTAACCGTACATTGCTGAAACAGAGAACGTAACTGTACATTAGTGAAACAGATAACCTAACTGTACATTAGTGAAACAGAGAATATAAATGTACATTAGTGAAACAGAGAACGTAACTGTACATTAGTGAAACAGAGAAAACATAACTGTATATTAGTGAAACAGAGAACGTAACTGTACATTAGTAAAACAGATAACCTATCTGTACATTAGTGAAAAAAATAATATAACTGTACATTAGTGGAACAGATAACGTAACTGTATATTAGTGAAACAGTGAACATAAATTCCAAAATAATTGTTATAATGTACCTCTAGGCCTTTGTATTTACAAAAATTACATACCATCATGAAATGCCTTTATATTCATAAATAACGTACGGACATATGTGTCACATTTTGTATAGTTAATAGTTATGGACAACATACAAATGCAGGTTCTTACTTTGAAAAAAGTATTTTATCAAATAAAACTTCATTAAAAAAACTATCATAAAATTAATTTACTTATATACAAATACCTATTCTACAGTTTATAATACCAATAATACTAAAATTAACAGCGAGAGTAAATAATTAAAAATAATATCAAACGATAACATCTGTTAAATTACAAACTGCGCTTATAAGTGAAATTTGATAACTTAACTGCAGTGATTGATTCACATTGTTGACTCTCATGTTGATTCACATTTAAAGACATCACCGTATTCTGACAACACCGTATTGTAAAGTTTAGTAATTGTTATCAAATTGCTGATTAAACTAATTACATGCTAAACTAAATATTCAAATTTCTAAACTTTCGAAAAATCAGTTTTACTTCTTGTTATAAATATATCAAAATGGTGATTCATTTCATTCTATTTTTACTATTATTACAATTTATACTATTTTCATAGGAAGTTATTTAGGAAACATGTATTACGTCTGTCAATTTACTGTATTTTATACATTTTAAAATGTTAAATTAATAAAATATTATCTATTTGACTATAATGACACACACTAACAAAATCATTGATGAATCATTGATTGAAATAAGAATTTAAACTAACAATAACAACACTGATATTATAAAAAAAAGTTTTCTAAAAACGTGTCCATATTTAGTATATGTTAATATAAATAAGTACTTAAATTATATATATATATATATACCAGGCCCGTATTTAGAGACATGCGCGCCATGCGCGCATGCCCCTCAGGATTTCCAAAAAAAATTATGTACGTATATTAAATTGTGAATTAATTTTGAGAAGAAGGATACACAACAAATCTATGAATATTGTGAATATAATCGATTTAGAGCAAGC
>JAUZND010086941.1:0-15515 GCA_034780555.1 Coelogynopora nodosa | reverse complement strand
GCATACAAATCGATTTGTGGTCGCAAAACTCTCTCCACGTGTCAAGCACCAGTTCGTGTTTCCTATTTAATAAATAGAAAACTCTTGTAATAAGATCTACACAACTCGATAACCGTCCTTTTCCAATTTTTTATAATTTTACAATTTTATAATCGTCACATCATTGAGTGTCATATCTTTCGGTGAGAATATTTAAATTTTCGTCAACGATAGCTTCCATTTTAATGTTCAATTTTGTTAATTTTGTTTTTTGTTGTTAATATTCACAATTCCTTGTTAATTAGTAAATTAGCTGTTGAAAAATTTTATAAAAACTTTAACAAATTTTTATATACAAAAGAATAACATTATATTTTATTAGTTTCCGATATGTTGGTTATATGGGACCTTAAAACTGGAGAATTAATTTATCAAGTCCCTCTACAAATACGCCCACATATTGCAAAATCCCTCTCAACATCTCCCAATCATTTAAATATGGTTACTCACTCCAATGGTAACGACATTATAGCCATAAACATGTCCACTTACCGTTTTGAAAAACTAGCATACGAAATATCTCAAGAAAATATAAACGGAACCACCCTCAACAACAATTACATTGTAGTCTGGTCCGATACACAATGGACAATCTACGACATTCAAAAATTTCACAAAATTGTCTATAACGGCTGTATATGCAATGAAAAATTCTCAGCTATAAAAAATATCATCCTGCGAGACGACGATTCGCTCGAAAACTCACTCATAATCTTTTATTCCAAAGTCGACGACAAAAGTCTTACAACCAGCATAATTAGCTACACAAAAAACACTTGTATTCACAGTTTTAAAGGCGTGATTGAAAATGACAAAAATTGTGTATATTTAAAATGTTTAAACAATTACGGATTGGGCCAATTCAACAAAACGTTTACAATGTCAAAAAAAAGAACCAAACATCAAAAAATTTCAAAAAACATGTCCAAAGAAGAAGCAAAAATTAGTGCTGTCGCAATATCAATTTTCTGCTGCTTTTCAAAATCGTCCTACAACATTAACCACGTTGATTTGCAACTTTTAAACGGAAAGCACATGGTTTTACAAAAAAAACAGCACGTTTACACCAATGAAAAACCAATAATCTCACTAAAGTGCTTTAAACATGACAGTGTCTTGGTGTGTATGATGCAGGTGGAATTTCAAATATTTACAGTAACACATGATATCGACGATGTTACGCTATGTCACGTGGTCACTTGTCTACTGCCTATGAACATTAGAAACGCTTCTACCACCTCGGCCATTAATAATTTCATATTTACCAAGAACTACAAATACTTTGTATCAACCTATAGAAATGAAATCATGATTTGGAAGTTTTACAAGAGTTATATCAACCGCATATATAAATCCGAACAAGTGGTAATTTTGACAAGCGACAGTTCAGATAATTTAGACGACAATGGATTGGTATACGTGGAAACGTTCAGACAATGGAAGGAACACAAGGGAAGAATAATTTCTCTCATACCTGCCTTTAAAGGCGACGCCAACATGTTTGTAACGTCCTGTAATGATAAAACCATAAAAGTATGGAATGTTCAAAACATTTACGATAAAATTGTGGGGATACATCGAGTCGACGCCATTATAGAATCCATTTTAGTCCCTTTCAACTTTAACATCTTTCAACAAGATGCATATGAAAAGATTACATTTGTCGAAGATGAATATGACTATCCTGTCACGTTTACAATCTCAAAATCGTGTGTTACAACTTGGAATGTGTCGAGTGGGAAAATTGTAGGCAATTTTACTCCAAAAACGTATATAAAGGGAGCCATTGCCAAAGTTGAAAAGGTTGTATCAGTGGATGCGTCCATGGATGGAAAGTTTTTGGCTATAGCTGGATTAAATTCCGTCAGTTTGTACGACACTGTCTATCAAAAAACTCTGGAAGTGTTGGTTATAGAGAATGTAAAGCAAGTTATTTTTATAGAGTCGGTTAGTACGGTTGGGTTTCTTGTTTTTACGGAAATTGTTAGGGATGAACAAGAGGAATCAGAGTTGAATCAAGTGTTGTACGAGTATTATTATTTTGAAAAATGTACGTATACGAATGCAAAGTATGTAGAGAGTAGAAAAAGCCAAACTAGTTTGAATTTGCAGTCTTGTGCCAGTTATAGTTTTAAATGCCACGTCACGGGTGAGTAATTATTTGAATGCACATTTTTTTCTTTTAAATATTTCACTGTCAACAAAAAATGGCCCTGTTAATTTTAACTTCAAGATAAGCTGAGATATTGTAATCCAAAATATATTTATTTAAATTATAATCTGACTGAAAATTACTAAATCAGCTGACTGGTTATTATTATTCGGTTAAATTCTAATAATTACTAGAATTTAAATTAAAAAATGAAACTCAACGCCGGCAAGTCACTAAAAACATCAATGTAATTAAATCAACTCTTCTAAAATTAAAAAAAACAAAAATGTATCTAGATGAAATAAAAAATTCGAATTTAAAAGTTACATTTTCTTCATTTGATATTGTCACATGCATTTAGGTAATTTAAGATATGATTTTATTAACAAGTGAGATTTAACGGCGACAAGTAACATCATAAACAACCAAACAAATTCACAGAAATTAAAATTTAAAAAACGTTAGTAAAAAATAGAATTTCAATAAAGATTTATTTGACTCATATTACATGATCGGATTTAGCTGGTCGAACTTTAAATACTGATTTTCCAAACTGCAATACTAAACAAATATAAGAAGGACAAATTAAATTTACAATCATTTGAAGTAATAGGTAGTGAATTAGAGCTGGATGTCAATGAAGGAGCTGAGGACGTTTTCAGTAACAACATCTCTTTTCTATACTTCATAAATCTAAATAACAAATGCTAATTATAACTAAATTAATGTTAAAGTATTTACTCGTCAAGAGCAGTTTCTTCTTCGTTGAAAAATTGTTTTTATTTTTCCTCACAAATCATATTAAAAGTTCATAATCTTTGTCACGTGATTAAATCGGTCGTTAGGAGAAGGAAGCGCAGTTCGAGAAACCTTAATATCGGCTACCTGGATCTCACCGTCATAAATTTCGGGATCATCCACCATTATTATCCATTTAAAATATAATATATTTAAATTTTTATATCGTACCTGTCGTGAATTAAATTCATTGAGACGACTAATTGTTCTTCCACGAAATATGACATAATATGTTGACAAGGCAATTTATACTGATTAAAAAAGTTGCAGCTACAATATTCTTCATCAAATATCCCCTCAACTATAAAATTTAATGAAAATACGTAATATAATTGTATGAATTATAATTCATGCCTATGTCTCCGCTGTATATATTCTCATACTCGTCAATTAATAGCTTGAGAGCATGGCGAGTAATTTGGTGTTGAACAAATTGAAGAATCATTGGTAACGCTCTACATTTAGTTTGACCAATAAGCGTTTTTAAGTCCTTTTCCTGGCTTTGAGTTATTGACAAATCAATCAACTTTCTAATGAGAGTCTCAATATTGGCATTTCGAGGTATTACATCCTTTAAAGTACGATGATATCTTAGATTTAATAAAATAAATTTAAAACTATAACTATCACATTTAAATTATTACCTTTCTAATTTGTTGTTGGTATACATCAGGGACATCCAAAATTGGATATAAATGCGTAAAATAAACAAACACAATAAAGTTCTGTAAATATTTTTATAACAAATATTACAAATTACAAATTTATGTTAATTCATAATTTTCAAAAGGAATAATGGAGTCATTTATTCTGAGTTGATTATAAAGATTGCGGTTTGAGAGACGATTTCTAAACTTTGTTTTGGCTCTTATTAAATGTGAAAAAAAACTTTCAGACTTATATGTCGTAGGCATTAATGTTAAAAATGTTCTGATGGTTATTTTTAGGCCTTCAAAGTCATCATTAAGCAAATTAAAAAAATTTTTATTATTCTGAGAATGTAAAAAAATGTATTGAAGTCTTTCATCGGCCTGTAAATCTATGAGTTTAAGTTGTATTTCAGGTTCACAATTAATGACAGGTGTAGTGAAAGGTGATTGAAATAAATGGATGGTACTTTCATATTCATTTAAATACAAGAATCTTTTCTTGAACTCGAGAGACAGCGCTTTGCACACTGAAGAACAAATTTTGCATTTATCATGTGAAGGGCATCTTATTGTGGTCCATGAAAAATGTACCGTATTTGATAGAGATAATTGTACGCTAAATAAATTTAATTTTTCTATAAAGGCTTTAATTGTTGTATAGCAGGTGCTTAATAGCATACTATCCCCTTGTAAATTCAAATTTAAATAGTTGAGGTGAATAGTTATATCTTACATGAAGGCTAGGTCGCATAACCAATCGGTATTTTTCAATTCCACTGTAGAAAATTCCTCTCTATCTAAAAATGTGACCACCAAATCAATCATCATAATAAACCTTACCAACATTTGTTCCTTGCTCAACCACCTCACAGCTGTAAAAAAAGCTAACCCTTCATACGCATTCTCTATCTCATCTATGTCTGTCAAAAATTTTTTAAACTTCCTGTTTACCAGATGTCTTCCTTTGATGTAGTTTATGCATTTTGTAACAGTTTTAATTACGTTATTAAACTTTAAAACTTTACAACACAAATTTTGGACATGGATTACGCAATGTATGCTTTTAACGGAGGAATTCATTTCAGTTTTTACACAATATTTTTTGAGCAGTGTGCAAAATCCTATAACAGAACCAACCATTGATGGTGCCCCATCGGTACTCACATTTACCAGTTTTTTTAAATTCGCATTATACTTCAATAATGTGTCTAGGACTGCAATTAAAATGTCTTCACCCTTACATGTAGTTGCCAAACTTACAACATCGAGGAGAGAACATCGAGTTTCAAAATTATTATAAACGCATCTAATGAACACCGCTAAATGGGCGAAACTTGTAAAATCTGTTGTCTCATCAATGGCCAATGAAAAATAGTTACAATTTTGGATGTCTTGAGTTATTCGTTCTTCCAAAAACTTCGCTAGATTTTCAGTTCTTCTTTGACACACTCGTCCATACTATTCATGTTGCAGTAGATAATAATAAAATCGAAAAAATTATTGAAAAATATGAGCGATGATAAAATTGAACTTTTGTTTATATGCTTTATTTTTTAAACAATGCGCTCACATTTTAGTAACAATACAATATAAACAGAAATTTATTTTTACTTGTAAATTTAATCCTTCAAGGTGTTGCATAAATTATGATAATTTTTTTTTATTTATTTAATACGGCCACAATTTTTCAATTAACTGACAGGTTGTTTAATATCTTAAAATTTAATCCAAAATTACTGTTTGGAAAAGGAAACGTTAATAATTAAATTTTTTAATATAGAATTTCGTAATGCACTCCTCATGGACAATCGATACCACTTGCTCTTCCCCGTCTATGATGAAAAAGAATCGTGCGAAGCCATCTACATGTATCACGCCACATTCGGCGAATATATTCAAAAAATCCTCCTCTACAACCTTCCCACTTACTCAAAACTCTTAAGATTAAAATTCAACAAAAACTACGTTGCTGTCCTCGAAAAACGCTCCAAAGAAACAAATCTGAGTGCTTGTAGTCAAATCTGGGACGTTCGAAAAAATAAACTAATATTACAACTAAGTGACTGGAACGGCGATTACTCTCCAGATGGTTCATATTATGTGATTGCTCCCTTTACAGGAGGTCTCATGCTCAACAAGTTTATTTTTTCAAAAATGTTAAGCCGCAAAACCACAGTTGTACTAGAAACAAAAAAGAGGAGTCTAATGGAACTAACGGAACCCTCTTCAGTAATTTTAATAAAACAGTCATCACAAGGAATATATGAAAACTGTACAATTTTCGTAAACAAAGGATTGCACATTTTGTACTATCACTCTGGCACAAAAAACATTTCTGCCTATCGAGTAGTGGATCAAACATGTATAGGAATGTTAAAATGCGGTAGCAGCATAAATGATATGAAAACAATCTATCAAGATGATAATGGAACGGGGTTACTTTTGGCTGGTGACGGGGGTATATTAATATTTTTTTTAATTTGCGACGTTGGATTGAAATGGTGGAATCTTGTCGACAGTCCGATAGACACACTCAACGAAAACAATCCCAATCTACCACCCGAAATGTCCAAACTGCTCAATAAAATAAAAAATTTGCAGTCTAGAAAAATTAAAATGCATCATATTATGGCTCTAACTTCCAAGCTGAAAAACGTGCAGAATAAAATCATCAATCCTACACCCAAACAAATGGAAAAAAGAAAGAGAATGTCCATTTATGCAATTGAAAGTGAAAATAAAGATTTAAAAAATGATTATTAATTAATTAATAAACTTTATTATTTATATAGTTAGTAACTTAACTAGTCGAGTTGTAAAAGTCTACAACTTTGTTGCCCTTTTTTGAAAATGTTGGGGTCATTGATGGATTGATGTATTTGTAGTTTTTAAAAGGAGGTACGAACCGTTTTAATCCTGGGCTCATTACTTTTGCTATTATAATTATCAAGAGTCCGAGAAGTAATACTCCGCCGACGCTGGATATTATTATCACGAGAGATCGACGATCTAAACACAAGTGATATTTATAAATAATATTGAAATAGCTAAAATAATGAAAATATTAAAATTACAAGACTTGTATTCTCGTTCCGAGTCTGAGGGTCCGATAGTTTCACATGTAGGACCTCTATAAGGAGACGGGCATATACACCTCGGAGATTCAATGTTTGATCTGTCACAGGTGCCAGAATTAGCACAATATGTAGTGTCACATACGTCTATATTAAATCAATTAATTATATTTTTTATAATATATAATTACGTATGCAGAATCCGCTTTTTCTGATCCACCCGCGACGACAAGTGCATTTGAATCCATCGTTGCTGTCAATGCACATGTTGCCATCATCGAATGATCCGCAATTGTGGCGTTTATCTTTGCACATGTTGGCTAAATTTAAATAAAAAAACAAAACAAAATTTAATTGTAATTTATAATTACAAAAACAATCCAGCTGTGATATAGACCCTTCATTAGCTGTCGTAAAGTAATCCGGACACCTTGTACACGAAAAGCTATATTGGTTGTCTTTAGAAGAAAATGTTCCTATTTGACATCTCTTGCACGTATTTTCCGGCGTTATATATTCTCCCACGTTACAATTGGCTAAAAAAACAAAGATAAAATACAATAGAAAATGTTTAAAAAAATTTCACCTAGACTGCAATCATGTATTGACGTCGAAGCTCTCTCCAATGTAGTAAATCCCGTTGGACATCTCAAACACTTTGTATGTACATCTTTATCTTTATAAAAACCTCTTTTACAAGGTATACACTCTTCTTCCTCTAAACTCTTTTCGTAACCCGATTCACAATCGTCTTTAAAAGTAAAATAAAAATGTATAAAAAATATATAAAATGCTATATAATTACAAATGCAATCGGATAAACTGTCATGTCCTACACCCACAGTTGTATAGTTTATCGGACATTTTTCACACCTCGTTTGCCACTTGAGACGTTGATAATACCCCTTTTCACATTTTTTACATACATCATCTTCAATTCGCTTGGTTCCTGGTTCACAACTAATGACAAAGCACATTTCTGCCGTAGTGGCCGTTTCTAGTGGGGTAATTTTGTCATTTGTGCATTTTTTGCAAGTCAGCATGTTGTCGTTACTTTCCCGGTAGTACCCTATCCCACACTCTGCACATTTAGAGGTATCGATATTAAAGTAATTTCCTGCGTCGCACTTTTCAATCAAACAATTTTCGACATTGATTGAGGCTCTGCTGTACGTTAATCTGTTGTCAAAACACTTTATACAGCTAGACTCGTCATCGTGCGATTTATAAAATCCAACTTGGCAAGGGACACACTGGGCATCTATGCTTTCAAAGCCCTGGGGACATTTTCTAGTGTTGCAATCGAAACGAGATGTTGATCCCGGTGAAAGTGTCACAATATCTTTTGGACATTTGGTACATATGGCCTTTGGCATGGTATTGTCTTTATAATGGCCAATTTCGCAAGGAATGCATGACCCTTCCAGTTCTTGGTGACCCAATGAACATACTCTAACGTTGCATTCCTCGATTGAAGTAGAAGCAACGTTCTCAGTTACATAACCGAGGGTGCATTTAATGCACTTTTTAACTGCTGATGTAGTGTCTTTATAATGGCCAGTTTCACAGGCTTTACATCGATTGCCACTAATTTCATAACCAAGAGGACAAGTCTGTAATGTACATTCATCAATGGAGGTCGCTCCTTCGATATTCGTGCTATATGTCGGAGGACATTTATTACAGGTTTCACCAGGGGTATTGTTGTTTTTATACGTACCTATCTTACAGACCACGCATACGTTATCCAAGGCTTCGAGACCTTTTTCACACATTAATTGGTCACATTGTGATTGATCGATTGATCCATGTGTTTTAGTAGAAAACATGTCTGGACATTGGACACACATGCTTAAAGGTACATCATTGTCCTTGTACAATCCAATGGAGCATAAAACACAATTTTGGTTCATTTCTTCGTACCCCATTGGGCATTTTAACAAACTACACTCTGCAATGGACGTTGAAGCCTGATTAGACGTTACAAAACTCGACGGACACGGACTACATCTTTCCCAAGCATTGTCGTTGTTTTTGTAAAACCCAATTTTGCATCCGACGCAATCCTTGTCAACACTCTCATAACCGGCATCACATTTATGTATCGTGCAGTCGTTGACAGAAGGCGATTTCGTCGCGTGAGTTGTAAAATTGTCGGGACATTTAGTGCACATTTCTTGTGGATTACTATTGTCTTTATAATAACCTACATTACATGAATAACACTGTCCTTCCTTCTCTTCCAATCCCGGCTGACAGAAATGAATACTACAGTCTTGTATATCAGTGCTCGCTTCGTTTTCAGTTTTAAAATTAACGGGGCACTTTAGACACATTTCGTTGGGTTGATTGTTATTTTTATAATAACCGACTTTGCAGGGAACACAATACAATTGCACATTTTGAAATCCTGCCTCACAAATCTTTTGACTGCAGTCGAGAATTGAAATTGAAGCTGTACTTTTAGTTATGAATGTTTCTAGACATTTAATGCACTTTTTAAGAGGTTCTGTCGATTCTTTATAAAACCCAATGGGACATGGAATGCAACGTTCATCAACTTCATGAAAACCCATTGGACATTTTAACAGGGTACATTGGGATCTAGTAACAGATCCAGCATTTTCCGTAGTGTACGAATCTGGGCAAGGTTTACAGAGAGAGTAGACGTCAGAATCATCCTTGTAGAAACCTCGTTGGCAGTTTACACACAACTGTGACACGTTCTCTTGACCTAAAGAACATCTCAGTTCTGTACAATATTCGACACCTGCAGATCCAATAGACTTTGTAGAGTACATGATGGGGCATGGAGCGCATGCGATACCAGCCGTATCTGTATTTTTATAAAAGCCGACTTGGCATGGGACGCAATGGAGGTTAATTTCTTCGAGGCCTTTGGGACAGCCGAAAACGTTACAATCGAGAGAGGAAGTAGATCCTCTGTATTTTGTCACCGTGTCTGTACCACATTTGACGCATCTCTGGTTAATGTCATTGTTGTCTTTGTAGTAGCCTATTTCACAGTCGACGCATTCATTTTCCCATTTTTCTTTGCCCATGGGGCAGATTAAAATACTGCAATCTTGGGCGTTTTTAGAACCGACATTTGGAGTCGTGTAATTTTCGGGACAGGCTTCGCATGCTGTAAAAGGCAGTTTGTTGTCTTTGAAGTATCCGATATCACACCTATTGCAATTTTCTCCGATACTTTCGTACCCTTCCAAACAAGTGAATATAGAACAGTGGGATTTTGATATGGTGCCGGTAGTAGCAGTCAAGTAGTTTATAGGACATTCTTGACAACTATCACCAGGAACGTTGGATTCTTTGTAGAGTCCAATAGGACAGGGAACACACTGATTGTCCATTTCTTGATATCCTTCAAAACAAACGAGAACAGTGCAGTTTTCAACTGTTATAGATCCAGTGTCTAATGTTACGTGCGTCAATGGACATTGCTGGCACATGGTATCGGGATCAGGGTTATCCTTGTAGAATCCAATACTACAAGGTAAACATGAGCTGTCTACATTCTCATATCCTTGAGCACACTGTAAAATATTACAATCGCTAACTTGTGCTGCTCCCATCATACTAGTCGTATAATTGATCGGACATCTCTTACAGTCACTCTGTGGTATAATATCATCTCTATATGTCCCTTGTTTGCAAGGTAGGCAGTTGGTTGAAGTGGAATCTTGATACATTCCCATGGGGCAATAAAATAGACAATCTGCAGCTTTAACTGATCCTGTTTCTTGAGTCCATGTACCGGTATCGCATTTGAAACAGAAATTCTGATAGTCCAAATGTTGATACTGTCCTAGTGGACAAGGTACACATTTTTCATCCACAACATCTCTATAATAACCCGATTTACAGGCGGCAATAGCGCAGTCCTCAGCTTTCGTCGCTCCCCTTTCAGGAGATATAGTATTGATTGGACAAGCCACACAATTTGAATGAACACGGACGGTTCTATATCTATCTATAGGACACAACTGACAGCCAGAAGAAGTAAACTCTTGTCCACTTGGACAAAGACTGTAACAGTCAGATTCACTAATAGAGCCGATGGAGCGCGTGGTTTTGGTCGATTCGCAATATTTGCAACTCAATTGACCAATTACGTCTTGATATTGCCCTTCGGGGCACTGCTTGCATGCATATTGTTTAGTATTTGAATCATCAGCTATATAAGTGTTGTAATACCCCAACTGACATTTTTCCGTGCAATCATCTAATTGAGTGGATCCCGTCCATAATGTAGTCATATCAGAACTACACGGTATACAGCTAGTTTGTGCAGATAGAGGTTGATAGCTTCCAATTTTGCAACTATAGCATTTGAGAGCTTCCCAAAACATGCCTGGAGAACAATCTACACAACTTTTGTCAATTTCTGTTTGTCCCTCTTTACAGTCCGTCTCCACATCGATAAAGAGCGATGTAGGCGTACCATTGACGAGAATGTTGGTAATGTCCATGGCTTGTTCGTCAATCAAATAGATATACAAAACTGTTTCAATACTCTCCGGGGAAGTTTCAGTAATCTTGTATAAATCACCTTGAACGAATGTTAAGGTTATTGTTACTAGTGCGCTGTCTAGGTCTGTTGAAGTAGAACGCCTACGTCTCTTCATTTGATAGTCATCATTTCTATAGTTACCTTCAATGATATCCAAATCATTCTTGGTATAACAGTCGATATTGACAGTAAAAGTACTGCTAGTACAACAATCAGTCGTCCCACAGAGCCCATATAATGACCCTGGTGCCTGTCCCCACTGGGAATTTAAACTGTTCAGTTTACTGCAAAAGTGGTTAGAAATGAAAGAAGTCTGTTGGATATTGACGCAGTTTACTATGCCATCATATCGAATTTTTATTTTTGTCTCTGTTATGGGACCATCTACACTTTCACATTTACTATACGTCAACGGAAGTTGAGTATCTTTGTAATTGAACGATCCCATAGGCCCACATGTGAAGAAATTTGGTTTAGGGTCGACCATCCGTTTATCCAGTTGACATTGTGGAATGCACTTTTTAAACGGATACGTCTCATCTGAACACGTTTGGATAGATGCTCCATCAGTTTCAAGGAAAATCGGATTTTCACACGATTCCGTCTGTACGTTGTAGTTAAACTTGCACGTGGCTGCATTCAATTCCCCGTCATATGCTACATATACTACCATATATTGTCCAATGTTCATAAAAGTCCCGGGTGCATAATTAGACGTTGGGGTGGTAGCAGAACCTTCCACTATTGGATCGGTCCAATTTGACATTATTCGCGTGTCGTGTGCAACACTGTTTGTGTCTTTTGGACAGAACGTAAAAACTGGAGGTTTTTTGTCTATCACTGCTGTATTACAGTCTGCTCCTTTGAAGCCTGTTGGGCACGTTTTAGTGGCTTCCCACGTCTGACTCGGCTTTAATATACTTACACCGCTGAAAATTTCATATTGACCCCAATGGATCAACAAACCGCTATTCATGGTTGCCAGGTCGCTTCCCACTGACAAAAGAGACACTTCTACTTGAGTCAACTTTCTAATCCACACATTGAGTTTACTAATGATACCAGAAATTTGAGCATCTCTCGAAAACGTTGCATCTCTCGTATTATAACTTGATCCCAGTGCAACGAGACCTAATTTTTTAAAAGTTTTATTCTCGGCATAATTCAACAAGCTGTGTATACGAACAGAATTTATGTAAATATCAACAAGTCCATTTTCGGAACTACTCCAGGATAGAGCCAAGTAGTACCACTTATCGACTGAAATGGTAAAAGTTTGAAATTTAAAAACTACCTCTTCTCCAAATGTTAGACGAATTTCTTCAGAGCTAATTATAATCAAGCTATTGGCTTCTGATATGCCATTGGAATATGACATTTCAAACAACTCGACAAGTGTTCCTCCAATTTTCGATAATTTAAACCAAAATCCGATAGTAAGCTTGTTGGACTTGAAACTAAATGGATTAAGGGTCAATGCACCCATGTCGTATGAACCTCTAGTAAACAATAGATCAAAATCTGAATCTGCTGCTTGACTACAATCATCACCTTCCAATCCTACAGGACAACCAATAAAATATTTTCCTATTCCATCCAAACAGACTGCAGGACTCGCAAGAGAAACGCTTTCACAATCATTTTTACTATTCTCACAGGTTGGTCCTTGAAAATCATTGGTACATTTACATTCATATGACGATCCTAGACGCACCATTAAACCGTTATTTTTACATAAACCATTGATGCAGTTTTGAGTAGAATATTGACAATAACTGCCTATAAAGTCATTGTTACAGGAACAACTTATACCTGTGCTCGAGGGAGTACATACACTTTCAGAACCGAGACAAGGGTTATTTTGACAAATGTTGACGACAAACTGGCAAAATTTCCCGTAAAAACCGGTTAAACATTTGCAAATTGAATCTTCAAATAGTGAAATACAGGTCCCACCATTTTTACAGTCTGTTGATAAACATTGGTCTATGGGATTATCGCAATTTTTACCTATCCAGCCTTTAGTACAAACACATATATAATCGTTTATTCCGTTGGAACATGAAGCATTATTATGACAAGGATTGGCGCTACAGTTATCGTACAATTCTGAGCACGTTGGTCCCCAGTATCCAGTTTTACATACACATTGGAATGAAGAAATGGCGGGTAAGTCGATACATTCGATCAGAGTCCCGATATAGGTCGTTCCAAAGGGGTCACATTTATTTAGTAAACACCCTTTAGCATATATATCACATACATTTCCACTATAATCAGTTGATTTACAATCACATTTAAAACCATTTATATCTGAAGAGCAAATCCCCAAGTTGAGGCAGGGGTTATCAGCACAATGGTCAATCAAAACGTTACATTTTTTACTCTTGTATCCGTTCAGACAGGAACACATGTAATCGTATAAAAGGTTTGTACATGTGCCTCCGTTTTCACATGGGTTTGGGTCGCAGTTTTGAGGCAGAGAGCAGGGTCCTTCATTAGCTATGATAACACCGGTACCACTACGCATACCTATTGCTGCGGGCTTTGTAGTGTAGCTCGTGGGACATATACAGACGGCTCGGTTGTAACGGTAATCGTCATAACACAGATCGTTGGATGAACAACTTGAAGCGTTACAATATGTTGGCATAACAAGACAGTCTAGTCCAGAATAAGAATTTTTGCAAATGCAACTTGTGTGTCCGTTTGAGTGAGTACAAGTACCGTTACATATAGTAGTGGAGCAATAGTCTAAAATAAATGTACATAATAGAATCTATAGAATCTACAGATATAAAATAAGGATCGTATACGATTTGACTATTTAAAAAAACATCTACTCACATAAATAATAAGAAAACGGATTTGTTGGTGGGTAGCATCAAACCAAATCTCTTATTTAAAAAAATATTAATAAAATTTTCACGCGTTTGGTCGCAGTGGTCACTCTAATTACAGAGCTCAATTAATAATCACTAAGTTACCGTAATTCTACCTGCTTTTGAATAATATGAGGTAATAAGAAAGATAATCCTAAAAAATGAGTAAATCAGACTATTAGAAGGTCAAAAAAATGAGATGACCCAAGGCTGAAAAATTATTTCTTTAACGATGACTAATAGAATTTCAAAACCTTCAAAAATGAATTTATAATAACTTGTTTATTGATCCATTACTAAGTAGTATCAAAACTCAAATACAAAAGGGTTACAGTATAGATACAGCCCCATTTGACAAATTAGCTGCAAGACTAGAAATTATCAACGATATATTATTTTATAAGAGTAAGCAGGACATTAAACCCCGAATTATTGCACCAATTCACGTTCAAATAGGACTTATGAGAGATATTCATAGCGAAGGACATTGGGGTTATCTGAAAAATCACCTCACCTTAAAAAGGAACTATTACTGGCCGAAAATGAGAGAGCACATACAACAATTTGTAAGTCAGTGTCAAATTTGTAATAAAATAAAACCACTACAATACGGCCAACAACACCCATTGATACACTTAAAATCACTTAAAGTTAAAGGAAAATTATTTTTGGCCACGTATGTTAAAAGATATACAACAATTCATAGCGAATTGTACAACGTGTAATAAGACCAAACCTTTACAATATGAACGATACGTGGAGCTGATACAATCATCAAGACCACAACAACCATTGAAAGAATGGCCTGTCGACTTTGCAGGACCACTTACCTTGAGTTATCTAGGAAATAAATATATTCTAGTATTTGTGGAGAGATATTCTCATTGGGTGGAAGCTATAGCCACTCCGGACGCAACAGCGGATACAGCTACAAAAGATTTTTATTGAATGATACCCACTTTTCAAATGAAACATTAAAAACCATATGCAACCAGTTTGGTATCTCAAAAATCTATACTATACCTTACCATTTTCAGGCTAACGGGTTAGCAGAAATAATGGTTGGTTTAATAAAACAAGTACTGAAAGCAATATTGTTAACAGCAGACGTACAAACTTGGGATGAATACATGGATACAGTGCTGCATACAATACGGAGCACTATATGTACGTCGATAGGAACATCTCCGGCACTTGCGTTATACGGAATAGATATAAATATTCAACCTATGCCGTGTATTTAAAATAAATTTATTAGACAAGTTTGTTTAAAACAAGCAAAAATGGACAAAATTAAAGAAACAACGAATAATAACCCGTAATCGGTCGCACTTTTGCAAAAAATTGTTAGTAGGTGGCGCACTGGACGAAATCGTCCACCACTAAGAA
>JAUZND010086930.1:0-15515 GCA_034780555.1 Coelogynopora nodosa | reverse complement strand
TATATATATGTATTCAGAATTGAAATTATTAGCGAAAAATTAAAAAATATAATTAGTATTGAATTTTCAAACAAATTGTGTTAACGCAAAACTATATGAGTTAATATATAATAGAATGTACATTGTTTTATTTAGATTTTAATGAAAAAATCTTTCGTGTAAATATGATTAATTATTTGTCTTATATATCTTGTGTGCCAGTCTCTATAATCTGTTAAGTAAGAATAATTTTATACATATTCTATTATAGTATATTGCTTTATTTAAATTTCCCATGGGAAAATATGTTTGGTAAATCATTGAGAACATAAATATAATTTATTTAACAAGCATGACATAAGAGAAATATATCTTTTGACTGCAACATTACAAAACATAATCCACCGTTTCTAGAAAATACATTCATATGAGTGTTTTCACCACCTCCCCATAAATAATTATCCCCAAATAGATAATCCTTTTTTGCCCATCCATTCTCCCATTTTGCATGGCATTATGGAATATGACAGCAGTATAATGTATATACAGTCGTAACGTTTGACAATCGGGAGGCGTGTACCCCAGTGTGTTTGTGTAGGGACCAACCCTTTGCTTTTCACACAAAAAGTAAAGTTTGACATCAACGTGATAATTGTTGTTCAAAGGATCTGGTCCAGTGACTCTGTGATGTCCATCGGGATTACATTTTCTGATGGGAAGGCGGATGGCTGCCAGAATAACACTTGCCCAAGATCAAACCTCTTAGTCGTTCTGTATATATATATATATAGCCTCCCTCGTCGCTGCCTTATACCTACTGTTATGCAACGACCATTTGATATTTTTTCTATAATATATATTATATACGGTCGGCAAAACGATCATGTTTCGCAATATATTGTTACTTTTTAAGTATATGAACCTTCTACAAGAGTTATACAATATATATATATATAGGCGGCCTTCCATCTTATTTATGGCTTATTTCAGATAAATTTTATGACTTTAGCGAAAGATGGCCGCGTGTCATTTTCTTATAATTTAGTAGCTCTGTTATTTCAGATCTATAGATTTAATAAATGGTCCATGTGTAATTTTATATGTTATATTTCTAGATATTTCCCATTCATAGTTGTTCTCAATACGTCATCTCAAAATTAATCTTGACTTTCATCTATACTGTAGGAAAATAGTTTAATTCTTCAATTGATCAATGTAAAAAATTGTGTTATTGAAATTTTATATAGCTAAGTTATTGAAGATTTCGTTTTTATTATATATCGTATATATAGAACTTTATTTCATCGACGAATAACTGCAGTTATACATACTGATAACGTGTGATAATATGTTGTTGGATTCATTACATTTAAAATTTAGTATGTATTATTCGTTATTTAATTTCAAAAAGATGTCAAATTGTGTTAATTGATTTGATATATGTTCCGATATCTATAATTAACATAATCAATCTATCCTTATATATGTGACGACATAATTAATTAAATGGCTATAAGAAATCAAATGTTGTCAAACCATTTATTGGAAATTGTCGACATTTTATTCTTTTTGGAATTAGGATAATGGTCTCAAATCGTTATAACCTGGCGAGTTTTTAGTGATATTATTTAAATTTAAACTTTTATTTTTGATTATAATTTTAACTATAATAGAATTAGAAAGCGATCTCAACTTTCCATTCACGTCATTGGAATGATTAAAGCGATTTAAAGTTTCAAATTTTCACAATTTAATTTGAGAATGATATCATGATATATAAAAAAATTCACAGAAAATATTAATATTCACTTGGTGTTAAAAAACAAAGTTTGTTGCCGTCTTGAGTTTAATTAAAATTTTATAATATTAGTGTATATATATGGTATATCGTTTTATTTTATTGTTAATTTCCATTTTAGACCAATGGAAGAAATCGCGAGATATGGAAGAAAAGATCAACAAGCTGATAGATTACATTCTTCGAGACGAATCCAATTGTAAGTTAATGAAGCATATATAAGCAGGCCTATATAATATACTATATACATTATTAAATATTATAGTGTTTGAAACGATTTTTGTGTTACCGTATATTTTAAAGTCTTAATTGTCCGTAACATCACGATTATACAATTCATTATTTTTAGTCAATAGGCGGAAATGAGGATTTTATTTTCTATTGTTAAACTTTAACAACTGTGAAATGTGACTATCCCTATATAATTATAGTTGATTTAATTTATCTTCTAAACATATTACTTCCGTAATATATGTCTCGGATTATATATGTTTGGAAGCTATAAATTAAATCAAAAATATATTTTAATTCAATTGAGTGTTAAATTTTGTGGGCTCAAGTGTCATCTTGCAAATCGCCATACACTCATTAAATCAACACATATGTTGTGATCTATTGAAAGTTAATGAGATAGGTTCATTTAATTCTTTATTGCCTATCCTAGGTTTTGTAATATTTCGTTTGATGATTCCACAAATTGCAGAGATGTATATAATGAACATAATACAATAATATGTGTAAACCTATATATATGTCATATAGCCTACAGGTTGTTTTGTAAGTCATATATAGAAATAGTTTTTTTTATTGAAATGTACTAATAGAGATTATTTAATAGAATGTAATTTTCTCGAACGAATTGAAACTTACATAAATTTAAAAAATGTAATATGCTATATACATAATTCTTTGATGTATTTTAAATTTTCGTCCTATATTTTATGCCCATAAAAAGCTTCGACATATAATATCTATTAAAAAATCGTTGCAAAGCATAAAATCATAAATATACGTTAAAATGCATCGTTTTAAAGGTAACTAATTCTATAATTATGGAGGTTTGTTCTATCTATAGTATGTGTTAAACATATTTTTGGTGCTCCATGTGTATGATCAAAGACCTAAAACTTTTAATTACATAACTATCTGATTATACATTATATGAAGTGCGCATGTAATAACTAATTTAAAATTAATGTGGACGCAACTATTCCAATTTTTTAATTTTTGTTATATACTATAGTGTATTTCATCGCATTAATTAAAAACTTTTTTTTAATGTTGAATCGGCTGTATATACGGGAGGCCTTTCGTTTCTTAAAGTGTGTTGTATAATATATGCAGCCACCATTGTGTCCGCACTGTATAATGCATCGACTTCGACACCCCCACTCCGCATGCAGACTGTGTGGAAGGCATCCTTCGACTCTCTGGCAACAAATCCCGACAGCGTGAATTAGAGGCCCTGTTCCACTCTGGACCCGTGAGCAGTTTGGAGTTCGGTCTGTTCTCTCCTGTGGACCTCGTGTGCACGCTTAAGAAGCTGCTGCAGGTAGGAAGCTCGCATTCACTTGGATAAAAATGCATTGTAAAATTAATATAAATAGGGACAAAAACTATAACAAAAAACAATAATCAATAAGAAAGATAGACATATTTTTAAGTGCATTATCTCCGAATTCATGAGAAAATTAAATGGATTTGGCTTGTTTAAATGACACAGAAATGCAAAGTATTATTTATTTGATTATTTTTTCCCCATTTAACAACTTCGATATAAAAGTAACAGTTTTCAATAGATGGATTTGTCATTCAACGAAATTTTTTATCGTTGATTCGATTTTTGTTAAATTTATACTTTATAAAGTCATTGTTTCAAATAGGACAATATCATTAACTGTAATATTCGAGAAATTCATTACACTCTGGCTTCGCTGTCGTGCACTATTTGAAATATTTCAACTTAGATAGGCCTATATAGCTAATTGTTTTATTTATTTTTACTTACTTTTATTAGTAGTATGTAATATTATGTTTAAGCACAACCACCAAGTTATCTTAACTTCACCTGAACCCCCTCCCCCCCTTACTCCAGGACCGCTCAGAACCGCTACTCACTCAGGCTCTGGCGCCCTACTACCTCCAGCTGGGGCGACCTCACACCGCGGCACCCGGCAGCCTAGAGGGCCGTCTGGTTCAGGCCAAGCGGATCAAGGCCGCCCGCCTCCTCACTCAAATGCTGCCTAAACAGAACCGCACCATGCTAGCGGGCCTGCTCCGTCTCGTCGACGCCGTGGTCAAGTGTCCGATCACACGGATGACCACGGTGGCCGCAGCGCGGATTCTCGCGCCCTGTCTGCTGGCCCCTGCGGGCCACTCGGCCGACTGGCTCCGGGGAAGTTTGGGGGAGCTGGAGGGGGCGGCCAGTCTGCTGATCGAGCATGCCGGGACCCTGTTCTATGTGCCGGTCTCCTTCATACGGGATGTGAGTCTCAATCTCAGCGTGGCCCGGCGTCGACTGCCCAAGGATGAGAGTGATTCGGTGAGTGTGTTGCGATTGTTTTTTATTAAGTTTATAACGAGCCACTTAATAATGTATGATGTTTTCTATAAGAAAGGTGGTACAACAGGTAATTGCTTAAAACGTTTATGAATAGGATGTCATGATACAATTTGCAAATATTTCGAATGACACGTAACATTTGTGATGCATCTTTTACATATTTATTTTGTTCATATTTATTTATTATCATTATTTATTTATCATATATTTATTTATATTTATTTACATATTTTAAATTATCCTTCACAACAAACAAGTGATTTATCCATATTTGGACAATATTTTTAATAGATATATGTAAATCATATAAAGGATAGTCTTACGCCACAATTTTCTGTTCGACATCCCTATATACATTCAGTAAATCCACGATTCAATATTTTGTTAATTATTATGTTGTAAAAATTGTCAAGCACACAATTTTGGCGGTGCGTAATCAACACATATAACACAATTCGTCTCGTGATTACTGATCACATTCCTCATCTAATATTACACTTAGGCCTAGTGTGTTGATCCCGATAGAGGACACATTGATAACATTGAAAATAAATCACGTTTTTATTTTTTTAGTTTTTGTCATTTTCTTTATCTCTTCATTTAATAAATTTTAATACCGTATGTATAGAGGATAGAAAACTATTTTATTTGGCTTTATTTTATTCCTAAATTTTTTGCAAGAAATAAAATTTATATTTTAGCCCGCACCATTTTCTCACTATAGGCCTATATTTAATTTTCAATCGTTAAGATTTTTAAATCGATTACAATTCGAAAATTACCTTGATATCAATCATATAATAGTTAATAACATCTTAATATCGCTTCTGTCACCACGCGATATTTTTAAATTGCTTGATGCCATCTACAATTTTATATTCTGAAAAATATTTATATATATACAAAATGGTTACTTTCACTGCTCGAGTATACGGGGGTCGTTCTACTCAAAAATCTCCAACTATATACATTCCAATAAAATATGCGCAAACATCTGGCCTACGTTCTTAACAGCGGAAGTCTCCCCTTCCCTATATAATTGGGAAGTTACTCAACTTCTTCCTCTATCTCCCAGTCGAGCATCTGGGCAGGTAACCTGGGACCATCCAGACGCCTTTTTGACACATTGATTTGGACATCGATTGACCCGGTCCGCCTCACTCCTCTGAAAACCAGCAATTAACTTTTTAAAATACAGCTGGAAGTGCGGGTGGAAAATTGGGAACTTTGAAGAATTTGAAGAATCTCTGTACATATTTCACTCGAACACTGTCGCTAGGCGCCATTATAAAATATGATACAGTGAAAGTACGTCAATTTAGCAATTTATTGAGAATTCACTCTTTATTTCTTATAAGAGTAATCCCGTTGTTTCGGTGTATATCCTACGCAATCAAATGTTGGTATATATATATGTGCAAGGATGACTAAAACAAGAGGATAATTCACTGTCAATTTATGTGAAAACAATGATGGGGAAGTTAATATATATCTCTATATTTTGAGAACTTTACATAATTATTTAAAATATACACCTATAAGAAATAAAGTGAGCATTTATGTAAACAATGTATGTGCATTGTATATATATGGATTTATATATAGTATGTCATATACTATTGTCGTATAATCCACAAATTTGAAATTAAGACGTTATATACGTTTTTGACGTTTACTATAATACTTATTTATCACTATATAATAATATCAAAGTTATAATTATATCAGCTTATGTTTATACCTTTTCATTTTTATTTACTTGAAATATTTTTTTAATTTCGTGAGTCCCATTATATCATTATTTTCATAAAATATTTAAAGTGCTATATCCTCTTATGTTAGTCGTCCTTGGTATAATGTACAGTTAAGAATTTTTAAGAGTCTATTTCTTTATGATGTTTAAAGATTTTAATTTCTATATTTTCCCCTTGTGTTCAGGAACAGTCGATGACGGAGGATGAAGACGACGAAGATGCCAACGAGGTGATCGCCAATGTCCGCTTCTGCTCGTCACCCCAAGGTAGAGCGGATATTGCCATAGAGTCACTCACGAGTCTCGCCGATCAGGTGCAACGAGTCACGTCCGAGTCAAAGGCAGCAGCCGTTCCCAGACGGTCGTCCTCCGGAAAGCGACTCAGCGATCTGTTCAAATCAGTTGTTGAGAAGGAGCAACATAAGGAACAGACGGTAAGCATTACAAACATTATAATATGTTTTTGACATTTTCCCGCGAATCTTTGCAATTATAAGGGGATTTGGTTATCATTATTCATTAATTAACAAACATTAACGCATTAGTTATATTCTTGCATATTTATTACAATCATATTTATTTGAATTGTGACAATTGTTCTCGTGGTGCGGCAAAACCTGGAGAGGGTCTTGAATATAAATAGAATTTAAAGAATTTGACATAAGTCAGGAGAAAATAGCCACTTTTATCAGTTTGTAATTATGAAAACTGTCATGGGGTATTAATCATATTGACTAAAAATTGTGTTTCATTCAAAAATAATTTGCCGGCAAAAATTAAAAATACTATAATTCGCACAATATTCTTTTCAGTTTAGAACTATTATAGATATTACAGTCGAAGTTGTAGGAATAATTATAATTTTTAGATATAACTATATCGAATATTTACACATTTAATTTGTGTGAACATAATATATAACGTTTTTACTAAGCATATATTTCTTAGGTTCAATGAATTTCATTATGGAAAAGTGCGAAAATCCTGATAATAAATATCCATACATATTCTCTTTCATATATCCATGCATGAAAGATGTCCACTTATTACGATATATATTCACGTTCTTTGTATTTCAGCCTCCCTGTGTTGTTCTGATCAACTCAACTAAACGGAGCACATCAATGTCGGCCAAGCGTGCATGTCCAACTTTAGGCAGCCCACTCTGCACTCGAAGCGTACAGGACTTGTGCGGGGCAACTCCAAAGGTGCTTGTTATTTGCTTTTTATTGTCTTTAATGCTGACATTTATATCAGCTCTAGAAAGCAACACAGGGTTCAAATTAGCACTTCGGTATATTTATATTTTGCTTCTCAAAATCTACTAATGTTATGGTTCGGAAAGTTGTAGTGTCTGCTTATAGTTCTGAATTTAACATATTTTCGTGAAATATATTAAAAAGTTAAATGAAAATAGCTTTGTAGACATTGTTAAATTTTGTGTGTATAAAAAGTATTTAAGCTTTTAGGCTTGAAACTTTCATTGATCATTTACACCATTGAAATACACCATTGAAATGCACAATTGAATTGCACCATTGTATTGCATAATTGAATTGCACCATTGTACACTACTGCACAATTGCATTGCACAATTGCATTGCACTATTGTATTGCACAATTGCATTGCATCATTAAAATGCACCATTGCATTGTATTCCTTATCATAAATTGTTTAATGGCTCTTACTACTGATACTATGAATATGACATCAGTCCATTAACGATAAAAAAGGCTAATAACTGTTTTTTATTACTATTTTTATATAATTCGGACATTACTGTGGCTATACTGTGGCTATATATAATATTCTAAATTAATACAGAATATTTATGTGCCTAGGGTAAATGCGATTGTGTCAATTTGACCTCTTTATGACTAAATAGGCTTCTCTGATGTGCTTAATGTTAAATTGTTAAACGTCGTTGATACATGTAATAAATAAAAATATTAATGCAGTGAAATCTTTTATTTTATATTCTCACAATTTCAATAGGTTACTATATTTAAAATGTCACAAAATGTTTATTTATATTAATGTTTCCCTTTTTTGTTTCTTTAATACAGTTACTATTAAGTTTGAAATATATTTATTAGTCTACTTGTTTAATTTCGTGCTAAATGTTAAACACAATAAATAAAAACCAAGTGTTAAGCGCGTTTAATTTTGATTTATAATAAGACTATAAATCAATAATTTAGCATAATATTTAATATTTAATTACTTTTATGTAATATTTTAGGCACGTTCTTTGTTTTTTTATGATTGTTTAATTATTGTCAAACATTGTTAGCAATCGAGTTTAGTTATATACCAAATTCATCTCAAACTAAATATATTTTTGTAAATTATTTTAATGTTACTCTTAAGTAGTATATATATTAATTATTATGTTTTTGCATATTACAGAGAGGAATTGGCTTCCGATTTCGATTTATGAAAACTACTCCGATAAAACCGTTGCATCACATAAATACGCTGACTCCACTAAAGGCACTCCCATTCCACTGATCTGAGTTTAACCGCATTGTTTTTTATAATGTATTTGAATTTATATGTATATTATCTAGCTAAGGCAGGCAGTGATTTAAATGCTATCCAATTATTTTTTTCTACTGGTTGGAACTATATACATCTGTATTATTTTGCATGGCGCGTTTTAAATGCTCAAATTTCAATTCAGATAATTTTATTCAGCATTGTTTAAAATGTTATTAATAACAATTTGTACATTTAATTGTACATATAACTTATATATCTTAATTGTAAATATTATTTTATTTGTTTTGTGTATATATACTTAGTTGGTAATGACTACAGTTCGCATAGTGTTTAATAGTTTTTGCAATTTTAAAAAGCTGTAAAAACACATAATGTTTAGTGTTCCATTTTTACACAAACTAATAATAAAAACAGATTTACTATTTAAACAAGTTGTACATTTTAATTCTTGTATATATTATATTATTTGTTTTGTGATTATATATAAAAATATAACATTTTGTGCAGTATTTCTTTGTTTTTTACTTTCATAAAACCTATAGTATAAACGTTATTTACTAGTCGTTTTCAAATGTAGTTTTCAGATATATAATCACAAATTTAATTGGTCGAGCAATCGCTCAATGTAAAAATTAGTCGTATATTATACCCAAAATGATGTGAAAATTTAGTACTTTCTTTTTTGTATAGCTTAAAAAGTATTCCATAAATTTACTTGAAAGATTTTGACATGGGCCACAGATATATTTGAATACACTCATTAAATATTAATTTTGCGGAATATTACCGTTACTAAGTAATTTATAAATAAAATATAATTAACAAAATTGGTGAAGTCACTTGGCATAAGTAAAAAATATTTGGCATGAATTTCGTACATTTTTAAGGAATAGTATCTGAACTTTATGGTTTAATAAAGGAAAAACCACAAGCTACCTAAAACAATTTTAATCACGAATCTTCGGACTGGACAAGTCCCTTGTCAAGTGTCAGAAAACATGTTATAAAAATGAAAAAAATATGGTTATATACAGAACAACTAATTAGAGCGGTGAATATTTCAAGAAAATAATTTTATAGTATTATGCTAGTTGTATATTGTACACCACTTTAAATGTTGTTAGTTAGATAATTTTATCCCAAATTGTTACGACTTCCTCAAATGCTTTTAAAAATCTATTGTTAGATATATATTCTAAAATAATATTTAATAAAGATAAATAGGATAGTTGTATTTCTTATGGATTTATTTTAATAATATTATATTTAATTAATTTTAAATAAATATTTAGAAAATATTTTATTAGCGAATGAAATTATTGTTGACGTCATAACAGTGCTAAAATTATCATTAATTACTTTAAGATATTTGAATATACAATAGGGATGAAACAAATTTATAGAAATTTTTTGAATAATATCTATATTAATCCATCGAAATATTTGAACATATTATTTTTATTTAAAGTTAGTTAAACATTGACGTCATAACATTTTTGAAAATTTTAAGAATTATTATATGTTCGTGTATAGTTACTGTTTGAAAATGTTAAGCCAATTAATTAAAAACTTTTTAAAAATGTACACTTCGACAAAGAAGAGTAATGAATTTTCTTCACACTTTTACTTTTATTTAAAATACAATTTTGACTAATAACAGTTTTAGTTGAAATTCGGCCATACCTATACTATAGAGTTAATTATAAAATAAATATTGTGCATATCGCCTATCTAGGTAAGAAATAAAGAAATTAAATTATTAGACGTTTCGTATACTTATGATCAGTAATAAAACTGCATAATATTAACCAATTTAACTTGGTGTGCTGGAAGGGTACCCGTAAGGGCCGCAGCTCCAATATTTATAATATTAAAAAAATTAACCAGCTACTGTAAAATTCTATAGACTGCAATCGACTATAACGAGGTATTTCAGGACCTTCTCTCCTACAACTGCCGCCGATATATGGACTTTTTCTTTATAACACCTAAAACGGAGAGCTCGATCAGTACTATAAACATTAAAATTCTAAAAGTACTGATGAAGAAGAAATGTGAAGACTCATTAGTACTCTTAAACATATAGTTGTACTCTGCAAGGAGATGGAACCGGCATCACTGTATTTGATTATAGTAACGTGTTTTTTTTGTCAAACTCATTCTCGTGATGCCGGCAACCAAAGTAACCAGTGAACGTTCATTCTCATCTCTGTTTCACCAAGACATACGGAACAAACCTACGTTCCATCAAACGTTCGACCAATGCATGTCTCAACTACCTAATGTTGTTTTTTGTGCATTTAGAGGAGATGGATAACTTCGACGATGACAATGTGTTCAATGACTTTGACTGTGTGTAAAGAACAACATATACATACGATCACATTATGAAAAAAATATATCTGACAGTGCACTGAGTGTATTTCATAGTGCCTCCTCTAAAGGGATGGTATAGATCTTTCTATAGTTATAAAACGCTTAATTTCACTAATGCAAATCTATTGTTTGAATATTTTTATTGGGTACTATTTCATTTTTACTTGGTGTATTATTTCATAGGTATTAAATATATATAGTTGAAAGTGTTTCTTAACAAATTTAAATCAAGGCGAAATTTATGTAGGTCTACATTACTTTTTTTCTTTTCTGTTTATCCATAATACATTTAGTAAATGAAAAAAATTCCGCTTCCGACGTGCCTGCTATTGTATTTTACGTTTTGTTCATTGAAATTCAGAATGAATTCAGAACAGACAACCATACTTTGATTAAGCTGATTATTTTGTGAAGGCGACGTTTTTAACTCTTCAAATCATCGACTATATTCTTGACTGCAATAGCTGAGATTCTGAAATTATTTATTGAAAAATTGAAGAGTCTCTGCACGGTTTTTTAATTTCAAAAGTCAGACCATCGTCACTGGAATTAAATAACCTTAAATAAGTTAAGCAGTTATGTATACGCATTCTGTTAGTAGTAAATATATGTAATTATACATTTTACGAACGTGTTATACACGTTATTAAAATTCATGTATGTGTTATTTATACTGAAGTCCTAACAAGTTGGAATTTTACAGTTATAATTTTTTTAATAAAATTAATAAATCTTTTTAATTAAAAAAATATATATATATTAAAAAAAACTTATTAAGTTTGATGAAAGCTTATTAAGATTCTCAATAAAATTAATAAAATCCATTTAATTTTCTTAATAAAATTAATAAATTTATTAAGTTTTAAATCAAATGTTTAAGCTTTTGACCAATATACTTATTAAGAATTTTATTAAAATCTAATTAAGTTTATTAAGTTTCGTATCACTGGGTATGGAACGAAAGCGTCATATGGTATACATATTCCACAGTATGTGTTTGTTTAATGGAAAGTTCAAAAGAAAAAGAATCACCTTTGAGATGGTATACTCACCAGTCGACTGACTCAAGAAGACCTCCTGTCTAAAGTTAATAGCATCAATGGTAACGTCACATTGTCTTATGAAGTACCTTCTGATATTAAAATCTCTTTTCTCGATGCTCTTGAAAATCCCATAGGTGATTCTTTTTCTTTTGAACATTTCATTAAACCAACACATAGCGGAACACGTCTACCATATGACACTTTCGTTCCATACTCCAGAAAACAAAATCTAATCTCATCGGAGTTTCAGAGAGCAGAGTAAATTGCATATCTCCAGGCCATTACTCAACATGCTGACTAACCTTTTCTAGTGTAATCCGTCATATTACTTTTCACCACTATAGCCAATTATAGTAATCTATTGATTTTAGATTAACATGGTTCACTATTGATTTTACATACTAAAAGTATGCCGTTTTGGTACTTTCTGTATATGAGTTAATTTTTTTTTCGTATTATAGGTACAGTTTTATTACTGAGGAACATTAGGGCCTATACGAAACGTTTAATAATTCCATCTCTTTATTTCTTATCAATACCTAGGCGATATACCCTATGCAATATTTATTTTACTAACAATTATTATATGATAGTGGTATTTTACTACTTTCAGACTTTATCTATGAAATTAAAAAAGTTAAAAAAATATTATGTAACACGAAGAAATAATATATTATGCGATATGAATTGTAATTATTTTTTAAAACTTCAATTTTAATTATACCAACCGCCCTATTAGATAATAATTACACCTAAATTAGCTCACTATTTAGGTAACTCCAGTAACCTATCAGTTATCTATTACATGAATTACATTATATTATTGAAATGCCTGCACCTTAACATTAGGTATTATAATGACTAAATATTAAATTTTTATTTTATTATAAATCTTGAAAATTAAACAATGACATTTGGCGCTATTTTATCACATTTTTTAATACTCATCATTTTAGATTGCGCATTATATAATGGGAACATTAATAATAGCAAACGTAATTAAAAAAAGTTATCTAAAGTTTTTTTGCAGTTATTTTACTATGTGATCAGTGAACGTTACATCCTATATTATTATTTTTAAAATAATTGAATTTATTGTTTATTATCAAATGATATAATCATCAAACTTATTTTTATCTATATTATAAATGCTATATAGGACGAAAAAGAACAAAGATTGTTCTAATATAACTTGTTTAAACTATTTTTGAAAAAAAGTCAGACGTTAGTGGAAGCACTAAATATATATTTTTAATAACCGAAAGATTTAGCATTTACAATTACATATAAATATGACATTTTGAATAATATTTCATACTTATTTTAAAAGAAAAAAATCCATAGCATTGTTGCATGATCATCTGCCGAACAACTTAGTCAAAATTATTTTTTAAAATTTTACAGAACATTTGTTCCAAATAGATATTGACGTTACTAACTTCAAAGATGCACCATTATTTGTGGAGTATGTGTGTTTTGTAGAATACGGTATTTCTGATATATTTACAATTTATTATTAGAGAAAGGAGGGAAGCAGCCCTCAAATCACCCAACGTGAATCCATGCCCCTGAACTTATATACAGGTAATGTTTTAAATGATGGTTATTTAATATTAAAACAATAAATATAGCTTTAATAAATGCAAACATAATAAGGAATAATAATAGAATCTTATAATTATTTAAACGTAAGTCTATATAAATGTTGTATTTTTTGCAAGTAAACATTTTCACTTCATAATAATATAAAAATATCAAAGAAATATTAAATATTTACTATAAAAATTTAAATAAAGTAACAAAAATACAAGGTGATTGATTGTAGGAAATATAAAATATCGACGTAAATTATAGTAGGCGAAGGGATGTTATTCTACATAAAAATATCAGTAAAAAGGCACCAAAAATATGCCGAATATTCCCGTGATAATATTTTTTAAATATATAAACGTTTTAGGGATTTATCGTTTTTGCTCAGGTAAATGATAATTGTTACAAATAATTTTTATGTTTAGGTAAGGATGTGAAATATATAATATAATAAATAAAACCATTTATTCAAGTATTCAACTAAAAGAATAATATTATGTTGCTGCAAAAACTGCTAATATTTAACAATTTATGTATTTTTTAAAACAATTAATGTATATATCCAATTTGAATTATCTGTAATGTAGTATAATATCTGTATCGGCCTGCATAGTTTATAACAATACCAATGCATACATAATATATTTTTAACATTTATTATGTTTTCGTATTTATGTAATTCCACTTAATAAGTGATTTAATTTAGGAAAAATAATGAGAATCATTATTGTCAATAAATAACATTGACATTCCATTGCCATTGGTATTATAAATGATAGATTCATGTTCAAGTTTATTTATATTATAGATTGTTTTAAGATTATATACTGATATACATTTCCATATATACTATTCCATATATAAATATAATATACAACCCCAACAAAAAGAAACCCTACCTACACTTTCAAATAAGTATAATCTTACATTATTTGGCAAAAATTTGCATAAATACCCATATTGAAGTAATAAAAAGTTGCGTAAAATAATAACAATGTTTTTTTGTACAATATGTACAAAAATAATCTATAATTTCACATAAAGTTGACTTTATCAAATGTAAGTATAGCATTACTTGATTATATTTATAATGCAGCAAATTGAGAGAAGTCTTAAAATCAGGTATGTCCACCCCGAGTATTGATCATGGCCTGAACGCGCCTTGGCATTGACTTTGAGAGCTGTGTCAGCATGTCCAGAGGTACCTCGTCCCACTCTTCCTTAAAGGCAGTCCACAGCTTGTCCATGGTTTGAACCTGAAGTTGCTCCAGCTAGCGCTTCAGATGGGCCCAGAGGTTTTCAATTGGATTGAGGTCAGGTGATTGGGCAGGCCATTCCATGACCTCATGGTTGGTTGTCTGGAGCCAGTTGAGTATGTGTCGACTTTTGTGTATGGGTGCATTGTCTTGCATTAAGACTGTGGCATTCTCTGGTAGATCCAGAGGTGCCAGATTCTTTTCAAAAACCTCCTGGTAGCCTTCAGAGTTGAGGGTAGCGTAGATTCTTGCCAGAGCAGTCAAACCAGACCTGGAGAAACTGCCCCAAACCATAAGTTTCCCACCACCAGAGTGCATGGTGGACCTTATATGGGTAGGATTAATCCGTTGTTGAGGTGGGAAATGCACATAATGATGTTGGTGACACTGAATTAAGTGGACTGGTGTCTCATTGCTGAAGAACACCAACTGCCATTAGGCAGGACTCCAGTCCACTTTACTCTGAGCCCATTCCAAACATTTGAAGATGCCTGGCACTTAGTAGAGGTTTCTTCTTGGCAATACGACCAGGAAGATTCATTGCTATTAGTCGATTTCAATACTGCATTCTCCAGGACTGCTGAAGGTGTCTGGCAACAAAGTGAGTGTTGTTTGCAGAGAGGTGGTGTAGATTTCGATTTTCTCGAGTGCTAC
>JAUZND010086920.1:0-15515 GCA_034780555.1 Coelogynopora nodosa | reverse complement strand
ATACGCTGTTACGCCCGTACTGAGAGGTTATGAAATGTGCGTAACAACATATGATACGCCCGTAAAGAAAGGGTTAAGTGATAGTCCATTGCAAAGAAGCCAGTTATTACAGTCTACAAGTACTTTGTTTGCATTATGTTCTAAACAGTTGTTGTCATTCGCTGTGCAGAATAAAAACTGTGATATAGATTAAGCGTATATAATGTGATACATTAAGCGTATGATGTGTCACGATAAATAGACACATGCTGATTAATACAAAAATGCAATATTCGAAACATAACCATAATTTAGCATGAAAAATAAATGTTAGGCTGTACCTAAAAAATATGAGAGTGATTATTAGCAGTGATTGTCATATTAATTAAAATAAATTTATAAGCAGTTTAATTGTTTTCAAATTCAAAGCAATACATTTTAAAGTTTATTATTTATATTCATTCGATGTTTTATCTAACAAATAAGGGCAAAGACTCGTATACGATAATATCATAATTTATAATTTGGATAATATAATAATGACATAATACATTTGTAACTTTGATAATGAAATAGGATAGACATACCTAATTAGAAATAAAAAAGATTACATACAATCATACAGATATGTGCAAATTAAAAAAATGACATAGGCTATAATAAACCAATGACAATTGTAAATATAAAAACTATAATTAATGATTAGAAAAATAAAGCAAAAAACACAGGCATAGCTGCAGAAACAAGAGTGGTATAATAAAAGTATAAAAGTTAACAAATGTACAGAAGAAAATATATAGGAACCTTATTATCATTAGAATAATATTTTTATAATTAGAATTATTCAGAAAAACAAAAAGACAGAACCGAAAAAAAGAATGTTGAGCTATTCTTCTATAAACAAAAAATGTATTAATATCTATAACGCAGTAACCAAGGTGATTGAATGGATTTAAGAAATGTTAAGCAACATATATAGGAAAGCGTAAAAGATATAACAAGAAACAGTTCAGTACTCTTAATTTGTATATTATAATGTTAGATAATAAAATCGATGTCAGAAACGAGAAGCATTTTACTAACAACATATAGGCTACGTATATGCAGCGAAAAATAAATATTGCAATTGATGCATCGTTAATTTTTGCATTTATTTTGTATGTACACACAAAAAGTGAAAACAACAATTAAGTTATGAGACGTGTTTTTTTGTGTGAAAACTTTATAAATACTATAATAATTGATAATTACAAACAATTAAACTATTTAATATTTTTCTTGATATCTAGTCGTCGTATTTATATGTTTAACATTTAAATGAAGAAGCTTTATGCAAAAATGTGTTTTTTGGTCCATTAAGATACTTACTAATGATTTTCATATATTTTACTATGTTTGCAGAAATTTGAAAATTTGCATTTATGGTTTGGAAGCCAAATATTTTTCAAATTCAGTCTAAAATATCACTTTTTCGGTAACCGATGAAGTCATAACATTTAACCGTTTCTATAAGTTTAACAGAACGATACCAAATTCTTTTTAATTAATATTATGGGTAACGTGCTGATCATTTTCGTAGTTGATTTCTAAATAGTCAAGACAATATACAGTAAATATATAGTAAAATACGAAATCATGTTTGGGAACAATAGAAGATCAAGTGATGAGGTCACAGATACTAAACCCCGTAACCAATTATTTTAGCCGATATTTATGTAGCGTTTCAAAATATCAACTCAATCGTATGAAAACCTTCTGTATACGATATATAATATATACATTGTAGACTATGATAGAAAATGCGTGTAAATACCTTGACAATATGGAATATGCATAATTAATAAGTACCGAAAGTTAGTTATCACTAACCAATATTTCTTATGCCAATTAAATATGTACCTATTGGGCTTTTGCTTCTCTTAATTTTAAAAAGCATAAGTGCATAATTAATTATAATATATTTAGTTGAACATTTATTCAACATCCCAATGTATTAAAATATTGTTACTTTTAGCACAATGAAGAGATGGCAAAAGATGATTTTTTTATTTTGCAGTGGAAATTAATGATTATAATTGATAGAGATAATACACATTATACTACAAATTGTACATTTATTGTTCTTTTATTAACATGTGACATATCGTATGCTTACTTTCTCAAATTTATCATTGTCTGATTAAGACATGTCATATATCAGTGAAAAGCTTTTTTTAAGGCTATAAATAAGTATTTAAAATGATTAATAAATACTTAATTATCTATGAATGAACTGTTTTTAACCACTTTCCGTAGTAAATAAAAGTCGTCAGATCAACGTTTTATAATCAATATATTGAATTATTTGGCAGTATATGCAAAATTTAGAATTAAGTGATCAATGCTACCCTTAAATTATATTGAAACATTATTAGCAGCATAGAGTATGATTAGCAGTATCATCATTATACAATTATATTAATTATGTTAAATTATATTAAAGTATGTAATTATAATGGAGTCGTAGATAATTTTAACGAAGTCCTACAAAATGTAGGAAGGCCTACTCTTTCTGACTGCTGTTAATAATTCATTGCATAAATTATATATTTCATCATTATATATAATATATCAATAGACGCATTAAGTATTACCCAATAATAAATATTATTTAACACATACGGTATACAGGCCATTTATTTAGACCAATATGCAAAAAACACAACTACATTTAATCAAGGCGACATAGGCAGGTCTACGTTGGTCTGATACATCTTTAGTATCAAACCGTTTGTAACTTCGTATTTTGTGCTTCTATAATATAGGCTACATATTTAGAATAAGCATATCAAATTACCCCTATTAATACATAAAATTTAGAACAAAATTATAATACATATTTTCCAAAGAACAAAAATTGAGAAGTTAAAATTGAATGGCTAATAATAAAATAACTATTATTGAATTGTATTATTAATTACTTATTTCATTAGAGTACTCATTTGTTATGTTGCAGTTATAGTATATACATGTACATATTCACTAACCTTATAGATATTTCGAATAATCTATTGAACCTATTTAATTAAATCACTATTATTTAATATGGATGGTGGCTGCACCGTTTAGATATCCAATATATATACTTATATATATATGAAGGTAGGCTTTATTGGTATTTCAGAGTGTCTTATCACCTGCTACCGGAATAAGCATATATATTGATTAATTGTATTGACGCAACAGTTTGCATTTACACTATGTATTTGCTTTTAAATTATTATATTTATAAATTAATTAATTTTAATAATAAATAATAATTAAACACAAATTCACTTCGGCGTAAACAAAAAAAATTAACATTATTAGAAAATATTGCCTTCTCATTCACTGTAATCTTTATGTGTACAATTTCTCCCCCTAACTAGTAAAAAGTGTGATAGATAGCATAATTTGGTGTCGTTTACATTAACATGTTTCTCCCTTCTCTATAATTTCTATGTGTATAGGGATTGTTCACCTAATTATGGTTACTATAAGGAGGTAAATACAATCCCTTCTTTCCGTTTTTTGTCGGTTGTAACCTAAAGCAATATAATTTAACCCTATATTTCAAGTCGTTAATGCAAAAGTATCTAAAATAAACAGAATAGATTTTAAAATATTCAAATTAATTAATAAAAACAAATGTAAGGGATTTTAGAACGTTTGAAAAAATGGCCAAAATACGTATACATTTAAATTAATTCTGAAATATACAAATAAAAGAGTTATAACTAATTTTAAGTAATTATTGCATTATTAAAATTAAAATTGTTTGTTAATGTTTGTTACTTATTTTAATGCCGACTTTGAAAACTAGTTATTTATTCCTCCGGTTTTTCCTCCGGGTTTAAGTGACAACTCTTTTTCTTAGGTTTTCAATAATATACGGTAAACCTATATAGATTTCATAATGCTTCAAAATTAAATTATGTAAATATCCACTGATTTTGAAGAGTTATTTACTTGAATCCCAATCGAATATATATAAAGTTACAAACTCCACTGTAACTTTAAATTTTAACCTAGTTAATATATTGACTACATATTTCTACATTTCTGTATTAATTCCAAAAATTTACAGTTTTAATAAAAACATGCTTAATTTAGGTTTATACAACAGCAGTATATGTATGTAGTAATAATAATAATGGTTTTGATCTTAATTTAATTAACGTTGAGATTCGAAAAGTTGCAAATATTTCTATAAATGATATAGGTAAGCAAATTTTTATGTGCAATAATGAATGAAAATTAATGATATATAAATTATTAATTTATTGTCCTTTTAATCAAATTCGTTTTTGTTGATAAAGATGCATATCATTTGAAACAAAAAGCGTAGGCTATTGTAAAACAAATATAATTGTACAACACGTTATAACAAAGTGAAATACGATTGTATCAATCAGCCAATAATGAGAGTTATTACAAATTAATTATTTAAATCGATTAAAACATTTCTATATAAAAAAATAAAATTTCTAGACTATAACATATTATGGTATAATAAAAATTCTTTGATAATTTTTAAATATATAAATATAATAAAAAAGCATAAAAACTATAAAATATGTCAAAAATTGTTATTATTTTAGATAAAAGTTTGTTTTCAGTTGGGTTATAACTTGAACCGAACAATAATGTTGAGGGAATGCTTCCAATTTACAAAAATGAATTCCCATTACTAAAATAATTGTTAATTAAAAATACTATTTAATTTATATACCTACAAATGTATAATGCTGTTATTTACTATATTATATACTACATTAAAAGTATGTTATGTATATAGTTTGTGTTAAATATATAGAAAGATGCCTAGCGTTTCGAATGTCTTGCAGCATGATTATAGAATATTATATATATTCATAACATCAAATGTCACATAATTATAAATTATACATAGCAGTTGATATTTTTGCAGAATAATTTAGTTTTTAGGTTAAGAAGCGTGTCATATAGGCCTATTGTAATTATATGAATATTCTATAAATTAGACATTTAAACACTTTTAAGTAAATCAAATAAGATCACACAACTAACTTTGGAATATAACAAAAATTATTTACCTGATGTATAAACATATAGGATATAAATCGCCAAGCCTGTTCCCGATAACGTGGATCGTAGATCAAAGGACTCCAATAAGGC
The DNA here is from genome assembly GCA_034780555.1 of Coelogynopora nodosa. Classification (NCBI taxonomy): domain Eukaryota; kingdom Metazoa; phylum Platyhelminthes; order Proseriata; family Coelogynoporidae; genus Coelogynopora; species Coelogynopora nodosa. The sequence continues at coordinate 10,361 of JAUZND010086920.1, read as the reverse complement.
ACTCCAGTGGTCCATGACAGCAAGTTGGAGGAGTCATCTCGAGCCTGAATTTCCAGTGCATAGTATATAAAAACTCCAATCTGTGCTAAACAAGAGAGGGGAATAAATATTGGCGGGGGTTTACAGTTGTAGGCATCTAAGTAACTATCTGGAATTTCATCTTCGATTTTTCCCTCTGACTCCACCTTTACACCATCTTCCATGTCTACAGAAACTGTTCGACTTTTCTTCTTCTCTCGTGAACGTTCTTCCTTTATAATGTTTGGTGATGCGGCAAGTATCGTTGAAAGGAAAAATCTGGTTCCTCTGCTGAGGTCTTCTTTGCGACGACGAATCATTGATGCGTAGAACTCCGCGAAGTTGACACGGCCGTCTAAGTTACGATCCATGAGGGCGAGGAATTTGTCGAGTTTGTGCTTTGGTAGGCCAAAATTATCGCGTTGAAACATGATTTGAAGTTGACTTACAGTCATACCACCTTGGTGCTCGTAAGGGTTAAATATTGGACAGAAAGTTCGCTCGAGCCAGTCCCGATAAACGTTTTCATTCATGAGAAGTTGTTGATAAATGGGATCGGAAAGCCGTTCATTTGGATACATGGAATTTGGCGGTTGTTGTGCCACAACGGGAGGCCTCGAACCCATTTCGATGTCTCCGTTACTTGTCATTTGATAACTGTACAATAATATTACAGATACCACCAGTAAATGGCAATGTTAGTAGGTATACTTTAATAACCAATATGAGAAAACGCCTGGGAAACGCCCGGAACAATTCAGCCGCTAAACAGTTGACGGTTGATGACTTGAGTACTTCTTTTATTGCCATGGTAGGCGATCAATATGAATAAAGAATTCTAATTGGGTGTTCTTTGGATTGGCGATTCACGATATGAGACAAATGGATAATTATTGGAACAGTTACGTCTTAATTTAACCATACACAAGGATCTGTATAAGTAACGATTATTATATTTAATCATACTTAATATTATTCCTTGTTTTAAATTGTGATATATAATTAAAAATTAGCAAAACAGTTTAATTTGAAAGCAGACAACTGCTCGGACATTGTAACCATGGATATCGGAACAAGTAGACAATTTGGAAGTTGGTGGATTAAAAATAGTTTTTGAAAAGTACGGAATTTAATTCATTCGAAAGAAGCAACTATTTCGCATTAAATGGAAGCTAATATTTCAAAAACCTCCATTACGTTACTGCAAAAGTAGTTAAAAATATATGTTTATAAAGATATTTCGAATATGCTTCCCCATTTTAATAGTGCGTCTGTCTGCACTATTAAAAAAATAAGATGCCATCTTAATGGTCAAATCTATGTTTTCATATAATTTTTAAAATCATTCGACGCGTAGCAGGCAACTAAAAGCCTTTTTTAGATATTTTTTTAATATAATGTATATCTTCAGTGGACATCATCCAAGGTGTATCATTAATATTTTTTGTTGCTTGAAGTGACGTCCAAATAGAATTAATTATAAAATGCTATCAGGAGTAGGACATTAACTATATCCCCTTGAGTTTCTAAAAATAAATTAAAAAAATTCTCAAAATATACAGTACAAGCGCGCCGCAGAAAATCAGGATGGCATGGGCACGCTGCAAAAAAGGGGCGCAATTTTGTTATGATTTCAATACTAGGAAACCATGCATGATGATATCAATCTATCTAACAGATTATTTATAACACGAAAAGTAAAAAAAGAAGAGTGTTTTATGAAACATGTTTATAAGATCAGTAATATCTAGTCGTAAAATAATATAGAACAAATACTTGTATTCACTATGTATTAAGCGATGTCCGAATTTTAAGGAGTGGCACGTCCTGTCCACTGTGCCCATGCATGCCTGCGGGCGCCGTTTAACTATATATCTGGCGAACATATGGAAAGCATTTTTATTATTTAAATACCTTTTCATTTTGTATTACATTCCAAACACGGTTTCCTGAAATACTTTAGGCATACATGGGAATGCTCCAAGACAAAAAATCAGGAACATATTTTAAAGGGCCCCCCCCCCTCGACGCCCCAATCTTCTGGGTGCTCATGTCTACAGGGTAGCCGCTACCGCGATGATTTTTTGGAGATTTTATGACGTAGAATGCCGGAAAAGGCCTTTAAAATCATTAATTTAAAATATTTTTTATTCCATATTTTCCTTATCCCCTACCCTTTGTAATGCTAATTTTTACAAATTTAATCTCAAGACAGATAAAAAAACTTTCCAAAACAGCGTAAGATTTAGATGTAATGTAATTTAGATTTACATGTAATATTGCAAATATCACTCATTTTATAACAAGTTAAATAGTAGAACAACACAAGATTGGATATATGACTGATAAATATTTGAATCTGTGAAATTATGTTATAGCCTACATTAAGTGTATTACACTTATAAATATAGTTATAAAGTTATACATTTATAATTAAATAGTTATTATAAATTTTGTTATAAAGATTATGTAAAAATATATAATAACTTTCAAAATTAAACTCTTTGTATTCTTTTAAAAACAATTTTTTAAAGCTCTCTGCTTGGCTGCCTTTTGAATTTTCTGGAAAAATGGTGTACGTGATGCTGATGCAGATGACATTGACAATCTCAGAGAAGATGCTTTAGAAGCTAATTTTTTATTATTTTTCCTACTTTGTCTTTTAAAACGTGTGTAGCAACAAGCTGCTGTTTGAATATTAGTCGAAAATGTGCTATTATTTGTGAAGAATTCAATGGCAGTTTTTTTCCGAGATTGGAGGGAATATTTCACAGTCTGGATAGCATCGAAAGTAGATGACGTATTCAATTAGCCTGATTTCTGATCAATTATATCTCCCATGGTATTACATGATCCTTCAACCATTGGTCCATTAAAGATACAGAGAGCTGCTTTCACTACTCGACCAAGTTGGGGAAATTCTTGTTTTTTCAAAGTGTTTGCCCACCATTTGTTAATGGCAATATTATCTGAGAAAAGAGGAATTGAAGAAGAAATATGATAACGCTGAACCTGTAGGTTGTATGCATCATTTTCCCCGTGATCGAATTTCAATGTAAGCATATTTTTCAGCAATTTCATTTGCTTACAAGAATCCAGTTCACCTCGAAGATTAGGATTTAGGGACAAAAGTGCTTTGAGAACAGGGTTAGAGAAAGGGAATTTTTTCTCCAAATAAATCGCACATTGGATATATGACTCTTGAGCCATTTCATGGTAGGTATCAATCGTTCGTTTAGTAGTATTTGGACGTTCAGCAATAATGTAGAAGTGACATGACTACCAGTGAACATTTCACATTTCGGCAACAACTTTTGATGGTCAGACTCGATGTCAGAACATACTTTATGGGCAACTGTAGCATCTCATAAATATTTAGGCTTTATAAAGCAGCTCAAGAAATCGAAATGGAGATTCCTCATTTTTTACATCAGTATGCGGATAAGAGGAGTTTTGGATTAGAAAGTGCAAACATATGACTTCAGAAGAGGCAAAACTATTTCATAAAATCGTAATATAAGCTCTGTTTTTGTTGATGAGTGGTAAAGCTTGCTAATAATACGATCTTTTCGTAACCGACCATCATTTGTCAATTTCTTTTTACGCAGCTCATCTAAAATGTCAGATATTCTAGATTGCGCTTTTCGAGAAATTGTGTATTTCTGTAATATTTCTCTCTTGACATCGGTGTACAGATCTTGGTCTTGACAATTGAGGAAGCCTTGGTGTTGGTAGAAAATACGAAAAACATCCCAGAGGCGTAGTGTGCTGATTGAAACATCATAGCAAGATAACCATCTGAATAAGAGAGAAAATGTGGATTAGAGTAATAAATCATATGAATATAGTTATATATACATAATATTATCATAGCCTTCTAACATGTTTCGGAAATTTAGAAACTATCATGTATTTAAACTTTAAATACAATTAATAGTCTCATCACTCTAATCACAAATCATCAGACAAGGATTAGCTAAGACCGTACTAATTTTAGTGCTCAGCTCAATAAATAATCTGTAGCTAATCCTGGTCTATGCTAAAACTATTGGTCTTTTATAATTTATGATATAAATAATTCAACATAATCAAATTATGTTCAACTTTTCATAGTTTAAGATAGTGCAGTGGAGGTGTAGCTCAGTGGCGTAGGAACTGGGGGTAGGGCAGAATGGGCTAGAGCCCCGCTGCCCTTGTACTTAGACATCTTTGAGCTTCTCCCCAGAATTGTACCAAGAATTTGAGCCCCGCCCCCATAAAAAAGTGATCCCGGCCCTTCTGAATCGCTTGCTACACATCTTTAAGTAATACAGTACATGTACAATAATAGTACCTGTGGCTGATAAATCGATCCGGCATAGTGAACTTTATTCCAAGCAGTTGACATAATTCAGACAAGAAATCTCGAAGATCTACTGACCATTTGAAATCAGCATAAATATCACAGAAAAGTCCCTCTACCCAGAATACAAATGGTGCTGTCAACTTCTTACAACCATTGTGAACATGGTGACAGATGTCTCCATCAATGTCCAGCAATTGAGGCGCAAGTTCTCTTTGAATAGTAACTTCTAAGCCATTATTGGTCCCCCTCATAACAGTGCATGAATCCATGAGAAATGAAACAAGATTCTCCCATGGGATCTGATGCTCATTGAAGGTGTTTCAATTTATTTAGTATGCTTTTTGTATCGACCTTTATCAACTCCCTTGATGAAAGATGTTCTAGTACCACACACTGATATGCTTCACTAAAATAGCTAAGTAGTACAGATAGAATTCGACGATTGTTTGAGCTAGTGCTTTCGTCTATATTCAAAGAGAATGGAGTCTTTTTGATGTCTTCCACCATACTTTGTTTCAGTGTTTTAGTCACACCATACTGCATTTTATAGGATGTCGTGGTTCTATCCATGGACATCGAATTGAGGATCATTGGATCTTTAGCTGCTGTCTGTGCAAATTTGATCAAAACATTTGCCATCGCAAAGGGTAGTGAATGTTCAGCAATAACTCCTAGCACCATTGCCTGGAAAAATAAAACAGATATATTTGAATAATATAATTAGAATGTCAATGAATTGAATTAACTTCAAATATATTATATATTTAAAGCCAACAAAGAACTAAGAGGTAACAACCTATTGCCATAGGTTTGGATGTAAATTGGTTACTCAAAGAAATTAATAGAAAATAAAATATTGTATAAATGTTATTATTATCATATCAAAATTATACTACATGTATAATAGTAGTCGAATCTCTGTAAGTGAATATTTTCGAATGCCAACTCTTTATATAGTTTTTCCTAGAGTCCTCAATCAATTTTGGTGTACTATGGATAATATGACACTGAGACTAATGTTAGAGGATTCGACAATAACTGTAATTTACTATGTTTTTGAAATTTACTATAATAAGTAGATACACATAAGATGATTGTAAAATGATACACTTATATTGTATAGACGGGCAATTGAGATAGTAAACATAGATAAGCAAACATATTTACCTTTAAAGTGGCCTTTCTTACAGCCGTTCCTGTTACTGCAGTTGTTAATATTGCACAATCTGGTACAACCACCAACCATTGACTTGTATGAATTGATTCCCATCTGTTTACATGCTTGCTGCTATTGCAGTGTCTCACTAATGCCTTTTTACCAGTTGAACTATACTTCACTTCACCCATACAAATAGAACAATAAACAAAATCATAATCATAGGCCCCCTACCATTACGGGCCGCCTACAACTATGGACTCCCTACCATCATGGGCCGCCTACAATCATAGGCCTTCTAAAACTATAGGCCCCCTACAATCATGGGCCCCTACAATCATGGGCCGCCTACAATCAAAGATAGACTAGGGCCCTTCAAACTTTCATTTAATATAGACCGAATAATATATATAAATAATTACTAATTCAAACAGAAGTACGTAATTAATGTGACAATAACTACTGTATATATATAAAAAAACTAAAGATTAGCACTTTAATTATCTATTTGCACCTGTAAATAGATAAATAAAAATACATGTACATACACCCCCCCCCTCCCCCAATAATTTTTTATTCCATAGTTGCACGATTCTCAAAAATCATCAATTTTGTCTGAAAACATCAGGAAATCCTTAAAATCAGGAAGAATTCCCATCTATGTATATGTATTATATTCCTACTAATAGAATAATAATATATATTTATAAAATAATTATTTAATTAAATTAAATTAATGTATAATATTAATATATATAATTTCCTTATACTATAATGAAGGATTGTTTAAATTTTAATTCATCAAAAATAAATAAAACTATACCACTTATGTCAGTGTTATTAACTTTAAATATTTGAAATTGATTAAAAATTTATAAATAAAAATGCCAATTATTTAAAATTCATTCTGATAAATTAATTATTTCTCCAGCAGAATAATATTAAACAATACAGTATTAATGATATATTCTTATACTAGATACAATACCGGCGCCACTATTTTTATATTAGGGGGGCCGGCAACACTCCAGCCATCTGACAGATACAAAATATTGCAACAAATTATCATATACCTAATGTACAAATAGCGCGTGGCCAATAAATGCATCAACTGAAAGATGGAATTCAAACACATTTCATTGTTATATATATATATATATATATTATTAAAAAAATCATCAAACTCTATAATTTTATTAAATAATTGTATACTTATTTAGATTATCGTAGAGGACAAAATAATACTGTAGCATATATTGTTAAATATCATAGCTATAATAATTGCAGTTAGTATGATACTATACATATCACATCACATCTAAGAAGATACTTAGCAGCATAACCTTTTGATAGTTATGCTATTGAATATTGCTAAAATAAATATAGTCAATGAAATTTTTGGCTTGTTTGGGAAATACAAATAACCTATATTAGGTAATATTTAAATGGACTTATAGTTTGTTTAAACTTGTCAAAAGAAATAAACATTTGCTTTAACAATTTAAATATTTCAATAGTAAGATAATACAGTCATTCTTATGAAAATTTAGCTTCCTCTCCAATAAAGTTGGCTATAGGCCTGAATATCAGCCACTTAATACATTACAGCAGATATATTTACAGGCTGTATCTATATCCCCGGGTATTCTTAAGCCTAAGGATATATTATATAGCCAAAAAGCCATAATCTCCCAGAATTATAATTATTTAATTATTATACAAATATACTTGTAATAATAAACTCAATTTAAAAATATTATGTGTATGGGTTGCAAAATGTGCAGAAAATTTTTAATTAATTTATAGATAATTCAAATGGCAGAGTTATAATTATAGTAATTATATTGATATATAAAATAGTTATATTTTAACATTCCTCTTTTTTGACTTCATAGTAAGACAACTAAAATTTTGTAGGAAGAATAAAAATATAATAATAATATTGAAAATTTATTTGTATAGATAAAATGTCATAATAATTCATAAATTTTATGCTGTGTAAAATACTCTGTTTATAAAGTATTGCTATTCTGCATGAAAATGTACAGTATAACAAAAATTGTTAATACTAATAGTAATATGTAACATGCATGAAATATTTATAAAAATTAAAAAATGTTAAATATTTTTTTAGTGCAAATTAATAATTTTTAATATAATTAAACTTTTAAATTAATTAATTTAATATTATTAATTATTATTTATAATTTTAATAAAACGGTTACAAAATATAATAAAAAAATAAAAAACATAACATAAGCAGATAGAAAATGGTAAGAATTTATGTCAAGATTTACACAACTAGCACTATTGATATATTATAATTAATGTAATTTTATTAAAGCCATCGTCATGCAGCCACATTGTATACATATTATTTATATAGGCTGTATATATCGTAGACAGTTAGTGATAATTATATACATACTTGATATAGTGATAATGAGTAATTCGTGCGTTGTCTGAATAAACCTAACTTAATTAGGTATAGTTCTTTGCTTGATATAAATGTAAGATATTATGTAAAATATAGAATTACAAAGACGCAATTTGAAATAGGTACCTTGGAGATAACTATCGTTACTAGCGTAACTATCTGATAATTTTATAATTTATTTAATTAAACGAAATTTGTTAAGCAATATATAAATAATTTATTAATCGGAATATATAAAGATGTAAATATATATTAATCATGTTGCAAAGGGAAAATCACATTTTTATAATTTATTAATCATTTAATTAATCTCTCAAAATGGGTTTATTAACTAATCAATATTAATATACATACATATCATAAAATTCAATTATTAAATATATATATATATATTAATATTTAATTATTAATATAATTCTATATAAATAAAGAAACTTACAATTAATAAGCAGGGGTCGCACACAACGCTTAACTATTGTTTATAATAAACACTGCAAATTGTATATAACTATATTTTATTAGTTCTATAAACATTTTATGAATGATTAAAAATATGAATAATTGAAAATAATTTTATTTAATTTATAAATTAATATATTTTATTAATTTATATTTTGATTAGTTAATTCATATAAATAGGTAGATCACATTTTCTGTTTCCGTTTGCTTTATTTAGATTATTAGAAATTATTATTGACGTGATCTATTGTCCAGAATAAAACAAGTACAATAACCTACTGTGACTTTTTCTTTTCTGATCTAATGTAATTTTTTTTGTCAGCAAATTTGATTAATTTTTATAATTTTATCTTTAATTTTGCCCTCAGTCGAGCTGTATTTATATTAAAATATCATTTTATTAATGTGAAAGTAATTAAAATAAATTTTATAACGTTTATATTTAATTAATAATTTTTTTGTAAATATATCCCACATGTTATCCTTTACAAGATTATAGGCCTACTTAAAATATATCGTGGAAACATGTTATGCCTGAACTGAATTGTAAATAATTAATGTTCGCACTATGTACACATATTATATCGCTTTTTGTTTATTTATATGGTGTTAATATATATAATGGTTTTTTAGTATATTTAAGTACATATTGTTGCATAAAATTACATGTTATTATATTGTGCTTATTTTATGTCTTATTAATTTATCTTTTTAAAATAAATTATATCATTTAATTAATAATTATTTCTATTACGACCAACCCTCTTTAACATATATACAGAAGACATTATCAGAGAGACTACAGCTAATCTAGAAGCAGGAATAAAAATTGGTGGAAGAACTACCCAATCAAGAAGATACGTATTTAATACGTATCTTCGGGTATCTTTTTTAGGTATTTTTTACGGTGCTTTTGGCCACTCACAGGGTAACTAAGATACGTATCTAATAATACCAATAAATACGAAATAATACGTATCTAGAATTAAATTAATACTAAAAAATACCAAAATGATACGTATCATTACGTATAGAAATAATTTAATACCAATAAATACGAAATAATACCTTTTTAGAATTAAATTAATACTACTATTATATGCTACTGAAAGATATAACGTACTAAATAATACCTAACTAATAATTAACTTAATAATTCTTAAATTTTAGAATTGTAATTAAATACACAAACTAAATATAGATACTTCAATATTATATATAAAGACAATTAATGAAATTACAACTTTTTAAATACCCATACTTAAGTGATACCCAAATACACCGTATAATAATTCATGGTAAAATAGCAATACCAAAATTAAAACATAATATAATTAAAAATTAAATCAACATATACAAAGTATGCTTGAATTTACTAGAATACAATTGAATGTACTAGAATACTAGTATTCTACTTGAATACTAGAATATATATATTCATTCAGTGTCAGCATCAACTATCAAATTTGACCGGCGGCCATTCCGGTGGTTTAAGCGTTTAATTTGCTCAGACACGGCCGAGTAAATTTCCCCAACGGATGCGTCCCGGTGGACCTTTGCAACGGAATCTACATGGGGGGAGGCAAAAGTGATTGTTTGAAATATGGTATTGAGATAGCCTATACATACAAAAACTAGTGAAACATTAAGCTCATGCATTTTTATTACCGTTTTATGTTTTGATGACGTCATATGGTGATAGAAGAAAAATAGTATGAACTTGGAAATTTTGCAAAAACTTATAATATATATAATTATATTCGAAAGGAACATTATCAGCAAAATACTGTATAACAAATGTTTTGAACCTATGACGTCATAACTACCTATGTTAGGTAATAGAATTTCGAAAGTTGACAAAACTAAATATAATAATAATAATAATAAGTGGTTTATTTTATAACAGCACCTTAATGAAAATCTAGGTACAACCTTTATATCTAAAT
>JAUZND010086909.1:0-15517 GCA_034780555.1 Coelogynopora nodosa | reverse complement strand
TGCTGAAAAAGTATGATAAAAGTATGACAGTATGATATTTTATGAAAAAGTATGAAAAAGTATGAAAGTATGGTGCGTACGGACCCCTGCCTTTTGAGCTGCGTCGGAGACCGAAAGGTTAAAAAAACACGAATCATTACTAAATGTACTGTTCACTACAGATTGATCCTTCAACCGGTCTCGTAAAACTGGTGAACCCCCAAAACCAACACAACTGACCACCATGGCAAACCCACCTCAACAACATGATGCGTGTCGGGAGTGGCGAAAACCTCGATCTTCTCGAATAGGTCCCTGCACAGAAGTGGAATGACGCCCTCCTGTCCGGCCTCGTTAGGCCGCCCCATCATTGTGTACGACTTGCCCGACCCGGTCTGTCCATAGGCGAAGATGCACACGTTGTAGCCCTCGAAGGCGTGGTCCAGGAATTCAACTCCGATGTCCTCATAGACCATCTGTTGAGTGTGGAAGTCGGGCTCCGCGGACTGCAAAGTCGAATGGGTGTACAGCTTGCTTACGCTGAGAGTTCTCAAACAGTGGGCGAGTTTATAATGTTCTACGAATTTAAAAAGTTAATCTTTATAATAACCTTTAAAGTTTAAACACGAGAACAAATTTAACAAGCGCGAAGTTATATTACATTAAACGTGCAGCGAAAACAAGAAATACAAGGGTAAAAGTTTTTTTTTCTCATTTTTGTAACAAGATAATGGAAAATAGGATGTTAATGTAAATAATATCATGCTTAGTAATATCATTAAGTTATTTAAACTAATTAATTATCCTTACTATTTCATTCGAATTATTTATAGTTTATTTGTTATTGATAATCATGGTTCGCTAACAGAAACATCAGTAACAGCTTGATATTAGTAAGCTCGTGACTATTCTTGTTCTTTATTTAAGGAATGAAAAGGCAAAATCAAATAAAATAAAATAGAAGAAAATTAATGAAAAAGAATAATTCCCAATCACGTACTTTCGAAGTAGGGTACGGCTTTATCAATAGATGCGGTTGACAATAAAAACAAAACACAATGACAAACATTTGCATTACAACATAAAACATAGTAACCGAATGCATTTGAATTAAAGGTGGAATCTGATCAGAATTAATTTGATTTATATTAAATCGATTAAAATTGCATTGATTAAATTAAATTGATATATATTAAATTAATTTATAAAAAACATTAAACGGACAAACTGAAAATAAAATAAAAATCTATAATCAAAAGGTAGATTCAAGTTGCTACATTTGTGTTGTCATAGTGAATACAAATGTCTTCATGATAATGACCGCTGTTGATTGTTTCACAGTTGTGAAGAATGGTAGAATTTACAATCAATATTTCCCAGATACTATGTATATTGGATATGAAATATAAGGTTATTGAGATGCTATTAATATTTTGATTTGAAGAACAGCATTTTCCCATGATGTGTAAATTTGATGGATACAGTGTATGGTATATCTTTTAGCATATATTATATGTATCACCTGCAAAGATATAAAACCAAATATTTGGCATCATCTTAAAAAATTGTCATTCTTTAAATCAAAAAAATAACAGCGCTCTCAGTAGGCCTTTATTTAATATGGTCTGAAAATAACACAATTTAAAACGAAAAATTCGAACTGTATCTACAATTCTTATTCAAATAATCGGTGGACCACATTACACCACACTATCATATAATGACTCTAGTTCGTCTCATTTTAATTAAGCAAATTAGTCATTTTATGTGTTGAAAGTAATCAATTTAAAATAAAAAATATATAGTGTTAAATTAATTGTTTAATAATTTAATATTTTATATCAATTATTTCATGAGTTTATTGTTTCACTTCAAACTATAATATATATATTTTTTTGTCTTAACCTCAAGCATCTAATCTAAAATATTTCATTGAAACATTTGAGCGAAACCGGTCAGAAAATATATTCTACAATTTTTAGTCCTTCATAGAATGCTATTTTGATGCACTATTAAGATTTGATAGTTAAATATATTTTACGATAAATATTTTATATACGTATTCAAAAGTAAAATATTTAGATCAAAATTACAAGTTACTGTTATTTCATTCTGCTCCTATTTTTTCAAAATGTCACGTGTAGATAACTCCTATACTATGTAATGTTAACTTAATATCTTCAATATTATATTATAAAGTAGCTATAAAGTAACAATTCTTTATAATTGATAATTTAATATATACCCACTATAACGCACTGGTGACAAAGATTTGGGACAATATGGATCTATTTCCGGTAACTGGAGGGAAGCTTTACAGTGAATGTGAGAGAATTAGTCAGTATCTATATTATATATCTATACATAGTATATATATATATATGTCGACTCTTATAGATAAGATAGTTGATAACACGGCTGCAGTCTGCAACAGGAAACATACTTGTTGAAATGCGTATTTGTCTATAGTGATTACTTAAAAGATTTATTGTTTTATAACATTGATAATAATAATCAATAACAAAGTGATATACGTGTACAACATAAACTATATTATACAACTAACAACCTTTGTGTAAAAAACTTTGCAATAGATTTATAATCTTATTTAATTACTTTATATAATATTTTCTATTTATAATTATTACATATTTATTCTAAAATAACACAAATATAGTTTTTAAAAATGTTAGTTAATGAATGGAATATCTATCTGATAATTTGTGATGATCTAATAAATATCTATTAATTTTACATATTAAATTATACAGTTAAAATGTATTGTTTATCATTTCAAGCATTAACCAACTGAATGTCTTAGAGTAAAACAAATTAGTCTTCTATAAAAACTATACCACAATAAAGAAAAGTATAATAAAGCTATATAGATATTTTCTCAATAAAAATGCTAAGTTAATACATGAAGACAATTTTACATTAATAATACACATATAATATGAGGGTAACATTGTTGTGGCATAATCGGCATTTATTAAAACGTTTTATTTCAGTAACATCTATTAATCTTTTCATTATACTCATGAAGTCGGTTATATATAAAAACATGTTAGACAATGTACAAAATTAGTCGCAACGAAAATGCATTATAGGAATAGGCCACTAAGGCTTTAATACATAGAATAGCTTTGACATATATATTTACTATAATATAGTATAACAAATACAACTATTTGAAATTGTTAACGAATTAACAAATTATTAATCTAATAAAAATTAGTCGCAGCAACCTTTAAAAAATCTATTCATTCAAATTAAAGATATCACATCATTATAACAAAATAAAATAGTTAAAAAAGTAATCATTGTCAAATAATAGTTTTTCTGTAGAATAATATTTCATCTTCTGGGAATAGATTACGAAGACAAGTAGAAGAACAATAGAATTACAAACCACTAGGACGAACAAATAATTGTCTGTATTTATCGCAGAACAAAATCAATGATGGTACAGCTATAAAGGTTTCAATATGAACATATTTATTATAATAAACAACTTGTGTAATTGCTTTAGTTATAAATAATTATCTATATAGATGCAAAATTTGGAGTTGCATATTGAAATAAATAAGGAAAGTATTATGTGGAGGTTTTTGTACACATTGTGGAAGTATATCAATTTTTTGAGCAAATGAATTCATTGAACTAATCGTTAAAAATCAGAATATTTTAATGCTGAAAGAAAAAGAAGTAAGTTTAGTAAAACGATGTCTCTAATAGTTTACGAAGTCTAACAGAGCGTGGTGAGCAAGAAAATGTACAATTATTGGAATAAAATAAAAGCTTTTAATACCTTGTTTTCATTAAATGCAAATTAACCCCTTAACCCAGTTTTTTTTACAATTTAATATAAAATATTATATTTTTTAATACGGACAATCATGACGTCTGGCAACCCTGGTAATTACATACTCCTAAATATTAATGATTATAATCAGTTATTTCACACGTGCGGTTATTTATTTAATTCTTAAGAGAATACTCAAATGGAAGTAAATATTGAAAATAATTACTATATTAATTAAATGTTATTAAAAAATGAAATTATATATTCTTCGGACAAAAACAAGAATAATGTTTAAAACCACCGTCTTTCGACTTAAGGATACCAAATTGCATTATACTAAACTAAATTATATTCTTTTTTGGGAGCTTAGTACAGCTGTTTCGAACTTATTAGTTCTCATCAGCTAGGCACACCCAAATTAAATACAATAAAGTTAGCAGTTTGCTAACAAGCAGTTTGCTATTAAAAAAGCTCATGGGAAAGTACGAATATACAGTACATGTTACTATAGACATTTTATAATTTATATTCATAGTAAGATCTATATATAGGCTACTTGTTTACATTAAGTCAAAATACGAGTAATATTATATATTGTATCTTTTTTTAATTGTTGCTAAAGTAATTGTCAACAAAAGGCTATACGTACACTCGATAAATGTCGTTTTATACAGTGGAGTTTGTCAAAAGTGAAAATACTAATAAATAATAACAATTATCAAAAACGAAATAACTTTTTAAATATGATTTTAAAATGTTACATGAAATAATTTTCAAATAATGTTACCAAATTGCATTTTTTACTGAAAATCGTTGTTAGTGGTTTCATGTTTTCAGATTTGTTATGCCTAGAAAACTGTAGATCTTATCAATGGCGTCACACAAAGCGTTCAACATAGATCAAAGAGTATCAAGGTTAGTTCATTCAATGAAACAAAGAAAAAGCGTAGGATGTTTATTCCAAATTGAAAACAAACTAGTATTTGGTTTACCATGCTTCTTCGCCGATAATAATAATTTTATATGTGAAGGAAGTGAAAAAGGATTTTTTACGTTTTCCATTGTAATTAGATTATAATCAAGTTGAAACTATTTTAGAATTATAAAACAAATTAGGTACAACACATATAATTATTTAACTTCATTAGTTATACATAATATGCTATAATGTTTATTCTATACCGCAAACCATAATTATATTTTGAACGTATAACGAATTTTCAAAATTAATTATCCTATAGTTTGCATAACAAATGTATTGTACTTAATTTATTCCTAATGTACTATTGTATATTTTATACTTAACCCATACTAGGTAGCTTCTTTCAGAGTTATTTAAAATGAAAAATACCTTATGAGATTTACAAGAAACTGTACGATATAAATAAATGATATATTTATACAAACATTATATAAATCGATCTAAACTTTATAAACTGCAGACAGAATTACTGTGTAAAAATGAAGTAATAAAAATTGCGAGGTTTCTTTGTGGGAGGTAAAATTGGTATGTAACAAAACTGGTATTGAACTTATAAGATTTATTTTAACTAAAAGAGGTGTAACTACAAAGTTGATATTTATTTGTTTCCTCCTTTGGTAATTCTAAACTTCTTATGAAAAGTGAGTTATTATCTACGAGAAACAACAGATCTTAACTACAGTTAAATATATATTATATTATAAAACATCATTATATAGTAACAAAGTATATAATTATTTTTTAAATAAATTTAGAAAGAAAAGCTCAAAGGCAATTAAAGACGTCGTTGAAATAAATAAATGATGACATCTGTTTTACGCAAATAAGAGCAGAAATAAATTATTTAAAATTTCACCAGAAAACATGCAGAGCTCTATATTATATCAAATTATGCTGGACTTCTAATTTAATCAATAAATAAGCGCCCCTTTTTTAAGATTTCCATCGTCAAACTTATTAAATTTATCAGCTATAGTTTAGAAGAATCTCAATTCGCCATGTTGAGGTTAAACGATTACTGTAAAGACTGCACTGAGCAGAAAAAAATACTTTTAATCGTAATTGAATGAAAAACTGAGATATTATAGGCTTGATATCAAATTCTCTCAGATGTAAATAAAACCTCAACTGTTATTAAACCATTTTATAGGATAGCTACGTTTGATTTCAAACTAACTGCGAAAAATAGTAGAATAAAAGCGTTACCGATCCATTGGTAATATATTAAATATTAATATGGAAGGGGCTCAGGTGGATAAGCAGACATAACATTCTCGATAATCTCCGTGATTGCAAATTATATTTATCGAGACAACTTCTGCTCGAGAAGCCTAATATAAAAGTAGGCTCTATAGTAGTTGGCATTTAACATAATATATGATTGAATATGTATATGCATATATAATATATATATACGTACATATATATACAGGGGCGCCGGAATGGAATAATAAGTGGGCCGACATTACCCCTTAGGGGGCCCTATAATTAATTAAAAATTTTGCTTATCGGAATTTTAAAAGCGAAACTATTTACGTTTGTTATTATCTATTAATTCAACATCAAAAAAGGAAGTACTGTTTCTGATCAATGATTAATTTTAAATTATTTCGTGTATAACGAACAGAAACGCTGGGGGCGTATAACCTGCTACAGTGATTTTGCCCCGACCAAGGTCGGGGTGATCGGGGCGACTCCGACGCCTATGATATATATGTGTATGAAGAAATAATTTTTTCGAATAACATTAATCGAGTTTAAGTATAAAGGACAGTTTTAGGCACTGCGAGTTAGAATAATTCCTCAACAACGGAGGGAAGAAAGATAAAATAAGTAATACTATATCGATTGTGACTAGAAGTCTGCTCTTTCCCTTGGGAAGTCCTCCGCTATATCGAACAACATCTAAACTGTAGAGTCAACCAAGCTTGTCCTGATGTCGGCTGAGCCCTACTCAATTCTCCCCCAACTTCTCTCTGTGTCGTGTCAATTTCTGACAGTCGTGTCAGAGTTAGGAGATGTGGTGGAGTTTGACGGAAAACAAGCGAAACTTCCGCCGCCCTCATGCCCTACCTCTCCAACATGATAATACTATTATGTATGTATATAGCCTATATGCGGGAAAGGGAAATCGGTGGCAAACTGTCAACGGTCGAACTAATTGCATCCATAATATATGCAACATTTTACACTGAGAATAATGTCTTTATATATAATGCAAGATTAATCTCAGATTATTACAGCTCAGTATATCCAAGGTACGTGTGTTTCATTATTATATTGCAATATTGTTAAATACATGTTAAGCAAAGGATCAATACTTCAATGCTTTTTTCACAATGCTCATAAAGTAAAAATAATAGATGTGGCTCTAATTATTGTTTTGTATAATAATCATAATTTTTAAAAAGTAAACTGACGTGAATAATTTTAAATGTTATTTCAGAAAACGATACAAATGTGTTTACTATAATATTAAATAGTTAACTATTGAAAATGAGCCCGTTACCAGGTCCTATATACTAGATTTATTTAACAAATAAAACTTAATTCAACCAGTTTTTATTAATTTTTTTATATCTAAATAAAAATATTATGACAACATATTGTAAAAATTCTCTTTCACTGTTACCACAGATCGCCATTAATTTATTACCATGTTATCTCGACAACATCTGAATTTTAGTTTTCTGACACTTTTGAAATAGAATGGTGAAATATTGTTTTAAAAATTAAGTTATCAATTTATATAAAAAATATAAACAACATCTTATAATACTAACGCCTCTATAGCTATATATATATTACCGTTTTGAAAATTAAACCGAAATATGGCGTAAAACAGATAGCTAATAGGCTAGGACTGAAAGCATACTATCACACAGTTTTGAAATTTAAATTTATGATAATAAAATCAATACCTAGTAATCAATAAAAATCACTGCGGCTCACGTTTGCTGTGTCGATCATCAAGATCGAATATGGATAATGACGGATATAGAGAAGTGAGAAAAAGTGTAAAATTGAAATTTGAAATAGAAGGAAAAATAGATTTAATAAAACAATATTCAGAGAGAAGGCGGGTACATAGTTTATTACGTCCATACAATGCATTAAAAACCGTGTGATTTCGAAGACAAATATGGAATAAATTGGGGAAAACGGAAAATTTTATATGAGACAAACAGAGAAGTTCTTGTGAAACTGTTTTTCTATAAAACATGCATGAAAAAAACGATCAACTTTTCATAGTTACATTTATATAGGTCTGTGCCATTCTTTTAATCATTTATTAAAAAAATTATTCATCGTTATACACACGAAACATATTTATTTATTATTATTAAACATTCACAATCTAATATCTATCACAGAATCGGTATTTGTGAATTAACACGATACTATCAACTTATAAATACTTACATACATTTAATTACTAATACAATTAATATCTAGTTGATTTAAAGGTTAAAAACAAAAGATTCTTCGTACTTGTAAATAATACCTTTATACTACAACAGCTACTAGTATGTGATATTATGAAAATAGGGCCTACTGAAATTTTACAAAAAGTGGACGCAAATTGTCTTACCGTTGTATGCGACCAGTAACTGTGATCAAAATTGAAGCTCTTCGGCGGCTCTTTGCTTGTAGATCCCCGGGAGATAGCTGAGAAGGAACAGTAATCGATTGATAAAAATATAGTATCGATCGTACTACAAAGTTGTAGACTTAATAAAGTTTATTTAGTTAACTGTTATATATTACTTTTTTTATTATTATATATGAATAAAATTTATATTAATATAATATCGATCGTGCTACACGTTATTGGTCTAACGAAGTTATAAAGTACTAAAAAATTATCAAAGTGTGTTTAACGATTAAAAACAATATGAGTTTAAGTTATAAACAGAAAAAAATTTACCTAAGAAGAAACAATACGGCTTTTATATATTTCAGTATTTAAGTCACGATTAACCGCAAAAGACTTATTTATCACTGAAATATAGACGAAAGACTGTTTATAAGTGTTTTGTGTGGGAAGGAATGAAATAATACTGCAGAACCAGTGTCAACAAAGTGGTTCCCTCAAATATGAGCTTTTATCCCGGGCACCTATATAAGCCATTCTGTCAGACAGTTCTGTCAGTTTCGCTAAATTATGTCTGTTCCCCTCGCTTCTCGTTCACGACCGCCTCTCCAACTGGAGCACGGCTAATGGAAGAGGGAAACATGAGAGGCAGCGGAAAATCTGATTTCTGTAAAGAATAAATCTGATGGCGACTGACCAAACTAAATAATATACGAGTGGAAGTGACACAGAAAGACGAAGAAATAGATAGAAGAGGATGTGCGGAGAGTTTACCGAGAGTCGAAACTGAAAGAAAATCGATTGAAGTTCATTGTGTAGGACAATAAATTCTTCAATGTTAAACGTATGTTCGATGCGAAGAGAATTTAAATATAGAAAGTCGATATTCGGGTTTTAATATAGTCTAAGGATCTATATAATTTAATTATAGAATATGCAGTGAATCAAATATACTGTTTGAAAAACGTTAAACGAGTATTTTGATAACAATATGACAATTCAGTCAAGACAATAGTAAGAATGGAAAACTAGCCGGGGGGGTTTCCTGCATGTATAGTTCGTAGATAGATAGTAAACATTGACGTGATTATAAACGAAAAAATTTCAAATTAATAACATTGATCATTGTTGAAAATATGTTACAAACAGTATAGCATTAAATTTGTTTATGAAAATTATCAATATTTATATTGAAAACGATGTTCGGTTAGAAATTTCCATTTATCTTCTAATAATATATACAATACAATACATATTACATTAATATATTTTATATGTGTTGTGATTCTAATAATAATCAATAATGTTTTGGTAGTATGTTTTCATATTGCTCTACTATGTATATTTATATCTACGCGTATTGCAGCTAGTGAACACTATTAACGTTTTAATCTACATCCTATCATATTATGTAATATTCGACATACTATACAATACTTATTACAGTATTTGGTTTCATTCATACTATTCTATCGCTTTCTGTTAATACGACGGGTTTTGTGTTTAATAAAGCTTATATATATGTTGACAAGCAAATAATATGGAAGCTTTATATCATTATATTTTTGATAAGTTATTTACAATTAGGTAATTAAATATTTTCATCATATTGTGTATACTCTCAGTAGTTGCGAATTTTTATGAAAACATGTTTCGAATTTTTTATAGGTTCCTGAAAAACTTTGATATTGCAGTACTAAACTAAATTAACATATACCTCTATATTGGTATCTAATTGTAAAATGTATTGTTTTTTTTAATTAACGCTAAGTAAAATTAGACATTTAAAACATTTTTTTAAATCATGAAACAATTTAAACAGCCTCGTGTTTAATTTATATTATAACCCTCTACGGTAATATAGTAAGTTACAATATATAGATAATATACAATACAGAAACGTTTTAAACTTGTATCTGTTTTAATTAAGCACAAGTACAGGGACATGTTCGGAACCGCGTATTATTAAAACAAAACTATCAGTGTATATTGTCAGAATTGCACATATTCTGCTATATGAAAATCAATAAAATATTAGATTAAATACCCCCATTTCAAATAACAACATCAAAATTTAGATAAATATTTTGAATTTTCTAGGTAATCTTTAATCTAAAATTGATATAAGATATTATTAATTTCTTATTTTGAAGAATTATCGAAGGTTGAAGACATTTATGAATCATGTATTATTCGTAATTAAGCATACAGTATTATATATGAGATATCTTTGAATAAATACGTGACGTAATGTTCAATTTAATAATTTAGGTGGAAAGGGAATGTCATAATGGGTGAGTTCCAGTTGGCCAACAGTCCCAATTCCCCCACATTCCCAGTTCCCCACACTTGTCGGGACTATACATAACGATGCAAAACAATACTAATGCCCGATGAATATTTAATTTCATTTTATTGCAATAGTCCGGACAAGTGGATCTCTCTGCTCTCTTTCGATTTTTTCTTTTGAGATGTAGCCCATGTTATATGCAAATTTCCTCTGAAATTCATATACCATCGGCCTACTGCAAACTGCTAACTTTATTGTATTTAATTTGGGTGTGCCTAGCTGATGAGAACGAATAAGTTCGAAACAGCTGTACTGTATTTAATTTCATTTTAATACTAATGATGTTACTTATTTGGCCTCTAATGTTTGTAACTCTTTTTTTATGCATCCCTTGTTTATGCTATCTTTATAGTGTTGACAAAAATTTTGGAGACTACATAAACATGCGATTTTATTTAGGCTTTTTCTTATGAAAATACTTATTAATATAAAACAGAAACAAGTGTGGGTGAACTGGGAATGTGGGTGAATCGGAAGTGTTGGCGACCTGGGAGACAATCGTTATAATTATTCAAAGTAACGTTTTTAAGCAAAATTGATCATAATATAAACATTTACCACAAACAGATCATTTGCATATTATAATATTAACATTTTTATTGCTCGAAATAAATATTTATTATTTAGTTAAATATGTCTAAATGAGTATTTTTTAAATGTGTACTATTTGTATAAGAACATTTGACATAATATGTGCTTTCCATATATAGAATAAACCTAATAATAACATACATGAAGGTAAACTAATATCTTTATTATAATATATATATACGTGGCCTACGCTGGATTTATATTAGGTTATTTTAAGGAAGGGTTACTTCGGCGGAGTATTTTTAGATAATATCATAATTGAAGGACGCTAGTTCAGATTATAACCAACAATTTGATATACTCAATATGGCCGCCCAAATCAGTTTACAAATGCCAAGAGTACGGATACATAATAAAGTGTATATACTATAATAGAATGTCATGAAATTGTGGCGTTTGCTCAATATTTGCATATAGCAATCCAATTATATGCAAAGCAGTAAAATAAGCTTTCTTACACCTAATGTTTTCAAGGGCGCGTGTAGCTTGGCGGTATCGTCTATGCCTACAGTCCAGAAGGTAGGGCGATCGACAGGCCCGTACTCTTGGTATTAGTAAACTGATTTGTGCTGCCATGATGTGTATATCAAATTGTTGGTTATAAGCTGAATTAGCGTCCTTCAATTATGATACTATTTAGAAATACTCTGTCGAAGTAACCCTCCCTTGATATATTTATGTTTATAGCGAAGCAAGCAAAATAATTCAGCTAAAATCTGTTTGTGAACCAAGGAGAAACAAGGAGTACCAATAATTGTTTTGTACGATATAGATAAGTGATAACGCGTCTTTAAAAAGTCAGTAGTCTATAGAAATGCCGGACAATTAGTATCTTCGTTTATTGCATTTTTTTACCATCAAAATAAGTAAACAGGCGTCAAAAATATATATAAAAACTATAAACTAAACATCAATAAACATATTGCATATCTATATTCGCCATTCGCACACGTATTGTACTATTTTCTTCATAAATATCGTATTACAATAACATGCTATATTTATGCTTTCAGCGTATAAAACAATAATTTACATTACTGCAAATATGAACAATATCTTTAACAAGAGCTTTAATAGTAGCCTAACTCGTAGCAGGTTGTGGATACATTTAATGTTCTATTTAAAATAATCAAAAACATCTGAATAACAATTTTATCGTAAACATGATATCCAAATAAATTACTATACATATAAAAAATTAATTATAGTTATTGTTGAAGATTAATAAAGAATGGGATAAAAGTCAGGTGTATTAAAATACTTTTTATTAGGAGTTAGTGTGCTGACACTAACTTCATTCCTAATAAAAAATATTTTAATACACCTGACTTTTATTATATAACATGGGAATAGCCAAAGAACTACAAAAGAATGGGATGTTTATAGTTACTAAAAGTGAATACTTTTATCAAATCCAATTAAGGTTGAACATAAGTCAATACATTTTCATGACGTTTTACGGTAGACTTAGCAATAGTTTCTGTTAATATTGAATATTATCAATATTTTTTGGAAAAATTGGGAAATAATATTTTTTTATTTACAAAAACATAGAACGAATTTTAGTTTTGGATTAATATAAAGTATAATATGCTCCTATAAGTGTGCAATATTTTAAGACACTGAAACATAAGACATAATAATTAAGTTAAGAGTTAAAATTTAATCAAATAAAAGTATTCAATTGCCAAAAAGCTACATTAGCCTAATTTTTAGAGGTTTTTACTATTAAATCCAAACGAATGATAATCGATTTATAATGCAATTGATACATATATTTTCATTTTTGTTTAGATAAAAGATGAATTAGCGTTTTATCTTAGGAAAACAGCTACCACTAAAGAATCAATGTCTGAAACATGATTCTCAAATATATAATAATTTCAAACAAAGTTTGGCTCATTTCGCAAAATGTTCAATCCATATTGTTGAAATCTGGACACTAATCCAGAATAACTTACTAGTGGTCTCGCCAGACATGTGGATAATGCATTCCGAATCACTGGCGATCTCCCGATTGTTGAAGGGCCGAACACGAACTGCGACCTTGACCGAGGACATTTTCGGTCGCTTTACTGGTCAGCCGATTCTCCTATTATTGGTAGGAGTACCATATACATTTAATATGATTTAAAGGATAGTTAGCCACCAACATAACAGTATATTATAGTATATATATAGCAATGCCCGGCAGTTTTGGATAATTTTTAATTAGTTAAAAATAATAAGCTTATACCGGCATATTTATCCTTTATGTAAGTCATAATATATAATATTATATAACTATTTATTTTTGAAAACATATAAATCAAAACAGTTTAATTTTGCAAGAAGGGGTAATCAACGGGTTGTATACAGGTATATTTAGGTATAATTTAAATGTGAAATTATAACTATATTATGCAGAGAAGCTATTGATAAGTATTGATAAAAAATGAATGAATAGGAAAATCGGGATGTTAAATATTAGGAAGAAATTGATCGTGTTAAATATTAGAATGTTCGATACATAGACAATAAGAGAGACAAATAGGCCAGTTAATCATAAAAAGTAAGACAGTATGCTAATATAAGAGCTAATAAAATAAGAAGGAAAAAATTAGGAAATAACATGTAACAACTATATTCAGCAGATAAGTAGATGATTAAAAGATTTGATGTAATTTTTTATTTGAGCGAAATTTAAGCTTTTATCGATATATTATTTCGATAGTATAATAAACAACTATTACGTTCCAGATTGAAAGCACACATCCAAAACAACAGTTTCAGTTTAATAATTTAATTTTAAAAAACTATACATGTAAATATATTTAAATAAATGCTATTTATTCCCTTCATCAAATACTTTTTAATTGTTTACTACGTTTAATTTATTAGATGTCTTAATCTTTTAAAAATAAGGGTTAATGCTTTAAATGTATTTATATATCAATATGTGGAGCATTTTAAACATTTACAATAATCAATTACTATTCATATTAGAGACATAAACATTATATAATATTATAGAGCTAATATAGAAATAGAATACTTTGTTAAATTATAGAACAATCTATTTAAACGTAATTCGATAATTTCAGGCACCACACCAAACATTTCACTTTCAACAGGCAGCTGCAATATGGAAATAAGACGAACTTAAGTTTTAATGTGGCATCCTGTTCATCTCTTATATTCATCAATATAGATATTCGGGATGGATTAGGGATGGGAAGTATGGGGTGGAATAAGAGTATAGGAGGAACAAAATATACTGCTATCGATCTTATATCACAGATCATTTCTAGTCGGTTGACCATCTGATCCTAAACTAAGCGCAATTGTCTGCGCTGATCGTCATCATGTGTTTTATTCTTAGACTGCAGAACTAACTGTGACGTACGAATGAGCTATGCAACACAGACATGGTGGCTGTCAGTGTTTTGTCCCTTATCGAGGTTCAACTGAGAACAAAATTTCCATCAACACTGGACAGGGTAGAACAGAGTGAAACTAAATTTAACTTTTGGAATGAATATGTTCATAGATTGACTATATATAACTGTATATAGGCTATAACTGACCAACAAAAGTAAGGAAGCTTTCTTGCAATTAAAAAACTTCAAGTATTTAGATCATATACTATTGATGATCGAAATAGACAAATTTCATGCTGATTTCAGCAGTCATGAATTGCGAGGAGACGCGTTCCAGTTGAAATTGGCATGGTTTATTCTTGAAACCCTAAATACTTCAATACTGGATCAATGCGGGTTAAATTATCATAATATCACTAAAGTGTATCACTGTGTTACTATGTGCACATTTAAAACATCTCTTATTGCATTTGATAATTAATTAAATCTAAATTTTACTTCAGGCAACCAAACAAATGTTCTATATATAAATCCTAGATGCGATCTCCAGAAAGTCTGGAAGGTTTTTTAAAAAACAAAATTTATCAAAATTTATATCTCATCTATACTCGATGAAATAATATATTGAAGATTTTAATGATTAAAAATCATTTTTGTTGTCGGTTAATGGACTGACGTACTCCTATAAAATATGTTAACAGGTTTTTTTCAAGTCTTAACCCTTCGTACGTGGACATAATTTTAGGGTTTGCTACGTGGAGGGGGGGGGGGGTAATTTTTCCCCCCTGGAAAACCAAACTTCCTATCATCCGATTAAGCTGAAATTTGGTATACAGATACCTCCTAAAGACTTGTC